>LPNX010982493.1:205128-248010 GCA_001517045.1 Pseudotsuga menziesii | reverse complement strand
TATAAAAAGAATTTCGTTCTTTTTGGCTGTCAAGTTTCTATTTGAAAAAGAAATATAAAGAGAATAGCTATTTGCTTTTTTGCATTTCATTTTCTCTTTGATTAGTCATTTTGTTTCAATTTTGAGTCAAAACACCACCAGTTTACCATTCCATTTCCTCTTGAGTAAGAAACAGCCCTTTAAAATGAACGTATAATTTTAAAATTTATTAGTAAGTTTTGTTTTTTAGGGGCCTTTCACCAACTAGCTTAGGCTAGACTTGTGGGCTAGGAAGTGTAAAATTCCCACAAGTTATAAAACTCAGATGTAGTGGACCTTTCACTAGGTAAATCCTTGACTTTATCACTGTATCTGGGAAGCTCCTCTTAAACAGGAGTTAAGCACGAGGCCGCGTGGAGGCTTGGACAGAGGAGATAACCCTCCGAATCCTTGTCAAAGTGTAACTCAGGACTTTTGTGCATCTGGGGATTCTGTCCTAGACAGAGTTTCGGACTCAGCAACCGTGCCCATGCATACAAGTCCGGCTTGCGACTGTCCCCCCAGACTGTTGGTATTGCCAAGGTAGCCTTTAGTCTCTTGACATCTAGGGTTCATACACAGGTAAACCGGAAGGTTATTTCTGGTTGACCTTGGATGGGCTTGGAAGGTAACCCCAGTAGAAAGTGTGGGAGGGCGGTGGGTGATTCCTCCGCTTGTGCCTAAGAACATCTACAGGGACGCCAAGTAATTGTCTATCAGCTTTCTTCTAGAAAGTGCATCTTATACCTGTTTGTCTGTTTTGGCTTTAGGAATTTTTTAGTGAGTGCTGTGTGGTTTGTCTGTACTTAGTGGGCCTTTAGGTGTCTGCTTTGTAATTTTGGTTGACCATCAACCTCAGACTTTGTCTCTTGTTTTGAATCTATGGCTAACACCCCTTTGAACACCAACCAAGAGATCCCCATGATGGGAGCTCCTTGTCCTATTCCTCTCACAGGGAATGTTGGTGTTCCCTTGATGGCCACCTTGAATCTTCCGGGATTCACCATAGGGCTACCGGTGTGGTTGTTTTCCACTCCAACTGTCCTGAATTCTCCTGATGCTTCTCAAGTAATAACCTTATATCAAGGGCATCAAAACACTATCTCCCCTTCACCTGCAGTTAGTTCTCCTCCTCCTTCTACCTCATGCGGTGAAAGTACTGATACTAGTAACTGACAGTCTAAAAGGAGTAAAAGAAGGAGGAATAGGAAGAAAGCACATAAGCAAGGGGGCACCCGTTCAACCTCTACAAGTCAAGTTGAACCTCACCACCCAGCCTCATTTGTTTAGGCTGGGGGCACCCATCCAACCTCTGCAGGTCATGTTGGATCTAGTCACTCAACCTCTGGTGTTCACGTTGAGTGCACCCGTTCAACCTCTGGTTTTCAAGTTGAACCATCCTATCCAACCTCTGTTGTTCATGTTGGAGCTATCCATCCAGCCTCTGGTGATCAAGCTAGTGGGATCCTTCCAACCTTTTTAGGTCATGACAGATCCTGTCACTCAACCTCTGGTGTTCAAGATGAGTGCATCCGTTCAACCGCTGGTTTTCAAGTTGAACCTTCCCATCCAACCTCTGTTGTTCAAGTTGGATCCATCCATCCAGCCTCTGGTGTTCACGCTGGTGGGATCCTTCCAACCTTTCCAGGTCATGTTGGATCCTGTCACTCAGCCTCTGGTGTTCACGCTGAGTGCACTCGTTCAACCTATGGTGTTCAACTTGAACCTCCCCATCCAACCTCTGTTGTTCAAGTTGGATCCGTTCACCCAGCCTCTGTTGCTCACGCTGGGGGCACACACTCAACTAATGCAAAGCATGTTGATCCTAACCATTTAGCCTCTGCTGTGCATGTTGATGGTGCCCAGTCAACCATTGCGAATCATGTTGACAATTCTACCCGTTCAAAACACAAGCTCAAGTTTCCTTGTAAGCCTTGTGAGGGAGACCACCTTACTTATAAATGCCCTTCTATTGCTGAGGTGTGAAGAGTTTGGATTCATGGTCATCCTGTTTTTGAACATTATGGAGTCTCTCAACAACCAGCCTCTCTTAGTGAGGTTGGACCCAGTCACCCAGCCTCTATTGTTCACGCTGGGGGCAAACTCTCATCCTCTGTAGGTCATGTTGAGAGAAAACAGTCAGCCACTGCTAGTCATGTTGATACCATTGAGAAAATTGGTCGTTCGAAGCATCATCTTAAGTTCCCTTGTGTGCTATGCAAGGGAGATCATCTTACTCATCTATGCCCTGCTATCCCAGAGGTGCGAAGAGTGTGGTCCAAGACTCATGGATTTCATTCTTCTGAACACCCTATAGTTTCTCAACATCCTACTCAACCTTTAGTTGATCAAGTGGTCGAACAAATCTCAGATTTGGTCGATCCCACTCTTCTTTCGGAGAGTGCTCCTCATGTGATTGAACCAATGTCATCTTTGGTCAATCCCACTCTCCCTTCGGAGAGTGACTTCCACCAAGCGGTTGAATCGGTCCCAGTATCGATCAATCCCACTCTTCCTTTGGAGAGTGAAGTGTCTACTAGTCACATTTTCTTCACTGCCAGTTCAGATCTCACTGAACAAGGGGGCACTGAACTTGTTTTGGATCTACCCCCACTAAGCCCTTGGATTGCTTCCTTTGATTGGGATAGCCTAGTTGAGCTGCACCTTCCTTCTGTTGCACCTTTTCAGATAAAGGTCAAAGTTGAACCCTATACAATTGCTCGTTGCATTGTTGATGAAGGAGCTTCAATTAGTATTTTGTCTGCTCGTGCTTGGCGAGGTATGGGATCTCCCAGCCTTGTGTCGACTGCTAGTCAGTTACTGGCATTTGATAGAAGAACTTGTTTAGCCTTGGGAATTCTTGCTCAAACACCTGTTACTTTAGGTGGGAAGACCGTCTTAGTTGACTTCATGGTAATAGAAGACCCCTTGGACTTTAATATGCTCCTTGGACGTGATTATGTCTATGCCATGCAAGCCGTGGTGTCAACATTCTTTCGTGTGATGTACTTTAATCATGGCGAAGAAATTGTCACTATAGATCAGTTGGATTTTCTTGATCCGTCTCCTGACCCAACTAGAGACCAAGTTTTTCCTTTTTTGATTCCCAGTGTTTCTGTAGACACTACCCCGCCACAGGTGAACTATGTGGCTTCCTGTCCTTTGTGTTCAATTGCTATTGAGAGGAAGCCTCTGTTTTCATGCTTACCTTCTCAGGACTTGGTCCCAGCAGTTGATCGAGTGAGTCATCCTATACAGATTGTAGAGCCTTCTCTCCACTCTATCCATCCATTTGAAAGTTCAGATATGTGTCCTATCTCGGATGATTTCCTCCTTTCGGATGAAGTCTTCCTAGAGTCTTTGATACAGTCTGACCTTATTTTTCAGTTGTGATTAAGTCTAACCCTGATTTGCTTAGTAAGCCTTCCCTTTTTCTTATGTTGGCTTTTGTTGAGTCTTTTGATTCTTCATTTGAAAAGCAAGTCAGTGATCCTGATGAGTTTGATTTTTTCTTATGAATTTCTTAGCTCCTTGGATATTGAGTTTGTTTCTACAGACTCTATCTCCCTTGTTGATTTTTTCTCTCCTTCTGAGGTTGATCTTATTGATTATAAACCCTTGAGCCTTGGTTCTATAGAATCTCCTTCGGTTGGTTCTGCCTTGACTTTACCTTTTATAGAAGATAGCAAAGTCACAAGTGTTTCTGCCAAAGTGACCCGCATCGGATCGTGTCTTCTGATGTTGTTGTTTCTTGGAGACAGGATTATTAGTTGGATTCACAACTGTTTATGGGCCTCACCTTGTTGTTCAAACTGTAATTGCATTTGCATGTGCCCTGCTCGCGCTTATGAGCCTGATGCCGGCTTCCATGCTTTTAGCTCATTGTATAAGCCCTCATCTTTGTTCTCGTCGCCACTTAGCCTTGTATCATTTTGCCTTTGCAACTTGACACCCTTTACCCCGAGGAGACCTTCCCCGAGTGTCCTTATCTTGCTCACTTTCCTTGCATTATGCATAGGTTTGTTCCTTGCGCTTGGAACTAGTTTTTCCTGTCTATGACACTCGTCTCCTCGGATTTAGAGCATTCTTTCTGCTCTCCTTCAAGCTCGTTAAAAACAGTAAGGAGGCCGCGAGTTGACTTTTCCGAACTCGTTAAAACTTCACGGGAAAGATTATGAGTTTCTTTAGGCCCAAGTCTGACTCCTCAAAACAGACTTGACTGCCGAGTAAACTTGTCCATTCAGGCTCGTTAAGAATATGTGAATGGTCATCCACATTGGTGGTAGGTTATCTCTTTCTCGGACCATGTGGAATAATACGAGAAAGGATCCCTCTCTTTTCTACTGAATTGAGAAGAGTATTCTCAGGCATAGGTTTATCTCTTTTCTAGACCTGAGGGATTAAACTTACGGAAAAGGAACCCCCAGTATGAGCTTGGTTTTCTCTTTTTCGTGCTCTGGACCAAAACATGAAAAAGATTCCGAGTGTACTTTATGTCTTTGTCATGCTCATTAAACCCTAAAGAACAAAGCATCGAGTTTATTGTTGTAAGCTCCATTTCTCGTAATCAAATGGATCTTTCCGAGTGATCTTGCCTTCCTTCACACTCGTTAAACTCAGGCTATATGCTGCTTTTGAAGGAGCGTTGGGTAGGTGGTAATTTAACCTTTTTCGAACCTTCAATTATGAAAAAGGTGTGCCTTTTCTTCTTCGGAAGTTAAGAGAGTTCTTCTATTGTTTGTTTTATACTTTTTCGGCCTCAGGAGACTAAATTGTATGAAAAAGGACCCCCCTGGAGTCTTCTTTGGAGTTTTCAGACTCTCTAAACTATGAAAACACCATCGAGCATGTACTAGTTCGGGCTCGTAAAATCCACGAATCAGTGCCTTATCAAGCATTCTTCTTTCTTTTCTTCAAGCTTGTCAAAAAATGAAGATGGTCCCGAGTTTGCTTTCTTGGACTCGTTAAACCTTTACAAGAAGGAGGGGAAGGGGAGGTTTATTTCCATGTCTTTTTACATCATGGTAGCAAGTCTTGTTTCCTTGAACAAAGCACCAGTTTTGAGTCTATCAACAGTTGGGTCCTAGTTTTTTGACCTTATCCTGATTCAGAGTTTCTTACTCCTCCAGTTGGTCTCTTTTCCAATTATATGGGGAATCTGTTAATGTTTCCTACATTATAGATTTGTTTCGTTGGTCTTATTTCGTGTCAAAAGCTTCCTAAGTCACTTTTGTGTCGTTCTCATTGTTCAAGGATTAAACCTTTGTCGGCCATTCTGCAGTTTCCTTGACCTTTTGTGTCGGCCATTCCCTGGTATCAGTTCATTACATCATGTCTTCAGCGGTCCTTTTTGTGAAATTCAGTACCAATTCCAGATCCAATTAGTCTTTGACTTACCTCGTGTTGGATGATGAAGGATGCTTTAATGCCTTCCTTCCAACGGATCTCTTCCTATCGATTGCAACACATCTTGCTTTGGGAACGAGATTTAGAGTTTTATGACAGTACCTTGGGAATTGTTGTCCTCAATGGCAATTTCCCTTGCTATTGGGTAGTGGGGATACCTTAATGTCTCCTACTCGATAGATTCTTCAAGTGTTCGAATTCAAGTCCTTGTAATCACACTTGTTAGAATGTACTAGGTACCTTGGGGACCATTTTCATTAATGGTGGTTTCCCTCGTGCTTGTTAATGGTTTTCATTATTGACCGGTAATCAAACGACTTCCTCCATGTTCGACTTCAGCTCCCTTTATTCGCATGGTTAGGATTCGTACCTTTTTTGGGCGGTTTGGATTGAAGACCTTGGGCTGACAGTAGCATTGTCATCATTTTGCTATTGCCCAAGTTGCGCAAGACCTTGTTATACTTTATATGACATTTTGCTGAGACATAGATCCACCTTGTATTTTTGTGGCTATGATCGATTGTTGAGCATGGATCCACCTTGTTCATTTGTGGCCATGGCTCCTTTAGATTTGATATGGCACCTTTTTGCATATTGAGTGACCATGATAGTTTCATCAGTTATACATATGTTGGATCTGCCTATATCTTTATGGCAATGTTTTGTATATGGACGTGTATGTCCCAGAGATCAGTTTTTCTAACATTTATCTCTCTTACAGGTACCTTCACTCGACCCTTTTGATCTTGGATTCTCTGCTCTCTCCATACTCAGCTTTTTCCTTTATAATGTATTTCAGCTATCATCTTCCCCTCTAACCTCACACATTAGGGGGCATCTATTATAGCCCAAAATGACACATCTCTTCCTGTGACCACTTTCCCATGATTTTGTCGCATGTCGGCACTTCATGAAAGTCACTGAAAAAACACCTATCTTGGAGGACCCATATCTTGAGTTATGTAACTCTGTTTGACCTCATTTCTACACCGTTGGAAAGGTATTTTAGTTAGCTAAAACTTTCCAAAAGACACCAAAGTCTGAAAATGCCCAGAAATATCTTAAAAATGCTTTTTTTGTGTATTCACGACTCTCCTTATGTGCAACTCGCGAATCACTCGCGACTCTTGTGTTTTACAAGTCGCGAATGGATATATTTGCGGGTTGCTCTTGTGCAAACTCGCGGATAATTCGCAGGTTGTCCTACTCCATAGTCACGAATCTGTCTCTTAACATTAAAACATAAAAACACGCTTTTTGAGTTAGTTTGGGTAGTTATACAACTGACTCCTTCAGTTGTAACCACTTTGGCTTCGCCCCTAACTCTTCTTTATCATATAAATAGAGGTAGGGAGGTTCATGAAGGGGGACTTGGAATTTATGCATTGTTATGCTGGAGGAATTGGGACTCTCTTTGCCCACACCTTTGCCCTGGAGGTCTTCCCCTTGTGTTGCAGAGCTTGGAGGCTAAGTTCTTTGGAGAAGAGAAACAGTAGAACCAGATCAAGGTTTCGTGAGGTGCCTAACTTGAAGAGAAGGTATATTTGTACTTGTTTTCAAGATTAATAAAGATGTGATGTCCTTCTTCTTCCCAAATCATTGTTCAATGTGTGATTGAATCTCTATTTATGATCATATTATAATGTTATTCAGATCATTGTTTCATATTCATTTGATTATCATTGTCTTGTATGTGGTCATAATGGCTTGAGGAAGGTATAACTTGTTTTGCAGGTCTCTTGGAGCAAGAGGAGCAAGAAGAGGATTGAAGAGAAAGCTTGGACCAGCCTTCGGTTAGTCAGGTGTGGACCTTTCTCATCTCTGAATCTTGTTTATATATACCTGTTGAACATTGTGCATCTCTTTTTCAACCCCAGTACGTTGATGGCCTCTTAAACCCTAGCCATAGGACACTTTCCTTTACAACACTTATGTGCTTGCAAGTTGCAGATCTATGTACTTGTGTTATTTCTATATCTAGAATATATATATTATACATGTTTTATTTCCTAAGAGTTTAATATTTGAACATCCCCACATTGATGCTATCAATTGTCACTTTATAACCATCGATGAATGGAATTGTGGATTTTGAGTTGGTTCATGGGTCAGGAATACAATAATCACACAAAACAAGAATCAATCAAAACATAGAGGATGTTACCATTGTCATTGCATATACCCAACTTCATCTTAAAATAATATTGTAATATAATGGAGCATCAACACTTCTACTTTAATTGAGATTGTCTTTCCCCCCAATTCGTTTAGAAAGGTAATGCTTATTCGATGTAGTTTGAAGGACTAACCATCAAAATATTTCAACAATGTAGATGATGAAGTAAGTTTTGGGTATCCCAAATCTCTCCAACAAGTAAAAAACATGACATAGGTAGATGATCCCTCGTCAATAATGGATTTACATATGTTTGTTCCTTATGAACATACTTGGATATGGAACTTTATAAGGTGATGGAGCCTAGGATTGGATTGGTAAAAATCAAAGGTAAATAAATGAGAATCCAAGGGATCAACCCTACCAATAGATTTCAGTAAGGCATTTCTTTACTTCTAGAGACAACATAGTAGAATGAGATTGAGTAATATCTTCAACTATTCTATAGTTTTGAGTTTATCATGCATTAGGGTTGTGTGTCAATTGACAAAGGTCACCATTAGGTAGTTGAGATATTGTTTCATTTGATGGTATTTCTATTTGTATAGCACCACTAGACTGCAATGAAGAATAATCATTCTTAGAATATTTAAATGCAAAATTATCATAATTTTGAGCATGGGTTTGTAGGTTGACTAAGTTGGTCACACTTGAAGATGTTAGTAATTGAGGTGTTTCCTCCTTGTAGGTTATGGCATTGATTTGTCCCTTGTAGAGGTATAGGATTTGTAGGATCCATATCATAATGTTGGAGAATAAAAGGATTAGTGAGTATGAAAGGTTTTTTTCCATCCCCATATTGAACCAAGTATCGATGAATTTAATCCATTTTCAAACAATAATGGGTAGAATGGTACTAGAGGGGGATGTTGGAAACCTAATCCTTGTAATGATTGTTCCACTTATTATATAAATAATGAATATGAATAGCCACGTAGGAAGGTGAAAATACTGGTTGGAAGATGAATCTCAACAACCATATGTAATGTATAAATAAATGATTTGGAAATGGAATAGATGAATTCGGGAGTTATCCATTTGACAAAGGGAAACTTGTTGCTAAGTAAATTATAATATATTTTCTCATTGTCCCATTGTCTTGATGGCCATTGAAAAAACCCAAACAAGTGTTTTCTTTTCTTTTTTGTTAAGCTCACTTTTCCCTTTAGAATTTTTGTTTATCTATATTCATTTTACAACTACAAGTATTTTCTTTTGTTGTTTATTAAGCTCACTTTTCCCTTTAGAATTTGTGTTTAGCTATGTTCATTTTGCAAGAAGAACGAGCAATTTTCTTGTGGGATTAGGTGGAAACTAAGTGGAATTCTTCAAGTGAAATATTTTTAGTTGTTCATTACCTTTTTAAGTAAATTTATAACATACCTAAGGAAGCACCAAAGGAGAAACCTCGTCATATGGAAGTGTACGGTTAATTGGCACACTTTATAGGGTAATTTTCACCTCCTTTCTATCTTGTTTCTGAGAAATTGAAATATTGATTATATCCCTTCAAATGGAATAGAAATCACTTATTCTAAAAATTTCTTGGGATGATTGTAAATACTCGAGTATAGTGGTTATATGTATAGATTAGTCTATTTTGTAATTTGCATCCATCCCTTATGTGGACACAAACAATATATACTAGGCTTTTAATTCCACTAAATCTATTCAGCTAAAAGAAACTACAAAGAACTAATTTTATTGGGCAGATATTAATTCCATTTTCAAGTATTACATGAAAGTGATTTTATGTCACAAATTTTCATATATGTAATATTATTTATATTTACGATCTAAGATTTACTTTCATCAATTATCTTTCTAGCATAGATCTATTCTAATTAGGCATTAGTCTTGTTATCACTCTAGGAAACTCCTCCAGGTTGCAGCTCAAGGATGCCTAGTAACTTAAATGTTTTTATGGTTTTCTAAGTGGATCAAGTCAGGTGACCTACAGGACCTCACACTCTCAAAGCATGCATGAAAATCAATCAAAGATAAGGCTTCTAACTACCACTATTCAGAGGTTTGATAATAGGGTGAAAGGATGGAGAACTTATCATGCTGGAAGATTCATACATAAGACAGTTATATATAAATGGCTAATCATAACAAGGAAGGTGCTTGTAATTCAAATCATCAACATGCAGATAGGATGACAAATATCAGACATCAAATAATATGAATAAACTTGAACAACACATTCAAGCATAAGCACAGAATAGACAGGAAATGGAAGCTGAACATATCATAGCAAAAGAGCTTATATTAGGTCATGAGCAATATGAGAATATTGATAATAGTAATAGTCTACAGGTCCTGAAATTCGAACCCTTTATTAAACATCATTCTTAGGATTTATAGCATTTACAAAAATATTCAAATCCTGAAAAATTGGATCTGATTTACTAAAAATAGACAAAATAATTGTTTTTGCAAAATTAGGTCAAAAACCCTAATTTAACTGCTAGTTTATCTAACTGTAACACTTTTTCACTTACTGAACCTTTTGATGACTGCAATGAGTACTAGGGGTAAAGTTGTAACTAGTCTTTTGATAGATAAGTCACTGTTGGTTAAAACAGGTAGGATTTGTGACCTTCTCCTTGTTGATGTATCCTCAAAACTGAAACAGATCTCCTTTGATGGCGCACTTCAGCAACTTTCAGCTTTTCACTTCATCCCTAAGATAGCTATATTTTCCAAAACTGGTCCTTTATGCAAAAATAGCCTCCTACGCCTCTTTCTGCTTTCGGTGGTTAAGGAGTCAAAATTTCGGGTCTGTTAGTCGTCGAAAGCTCTGCTTTCGGTGGTTAATGAACTGCTTTTGCGTCTGCCTAAGCCACCGAAAGCCCTATTTTTTGCAAAATTGTCATTCACCTCCCAACTCATATTTTTCAGTTTTCCTGCTGATATTCTAGTATTTCTTCAGCTTGCCCAATTTTTGGAAAGTCAGCAACCTCTTGGATTGCTTCTGGATTCTGAAGGCTTGCTGCTACTTCAGCTAGGGTTTCTAGTGTAGAACGAGAGCTAGGGTTTGATATGGAAATTTTTAACTGTAGCCTCAGAAGCCTGATCATCCTGTACAACCTAGTGTTTTCTTTCATGTATATTAGGTTTATCCTTTTTAGCAGGACATACATCCCTCTCATCTCCAGGACAGAATTGTACAACTGCTTATTCCTTTTGGTCAAAATGTCATTATTCTTGTTTATCTCCCTGTTCAAACTTTTCCAGTTCATGTATTTCCTCTAGCAGTTTGTTCACTCTCTGAGACCTAGGTTGGCTTGTGGAGGTCTCTTCTCTTTGTTCATCTTTCTCTTCCCTAGGTGTTGGTGAAGGAAACTCTTCTTATCCTACCGTCAATTGCTCTGTTAGATCAACCCCTTCCTCCCTCTCTTCTTTTGAGTCTAAGTAGGGCAAGTTCATAATGTTTTCTCTTTGTGCTTTGATTTCCTTTCCCTTAGAATGTTTTCTCTTTGTGCTTTGATTTCCTTGCCCTTTTCACTGAAGTCTAGGTTTCTTTTAGCCTGTTTGTTTTTAGAAGGGGGAGAAGGCTGATCTACTGGTGCTGGTGAGATAGCCCTTCTTTTTCTCTTTCCACTCTTGGGGGTGGTGGATTTCTTCGAAGGAGACTTTCCTTTCTCTTCTGGTTGTAGGCCTGTTTCAAAATCGTTCCAAAACAAAAAATGTGTCCATGCCATATTTCTCTTCTTCAGCAATTCTTGAATAAGGAGTTGTATAAGGCCATGGTGAGACAACCTTCCAGCAATCTTGGTGGGCTGATCCTTCACCTAGTGTGCCATTTTTTTCAGTCTCCTGTGTAAGTAGAAAGGTAAATTTAGAGGGATCCTTCCTATAAAATGGTTCATTAGTTTGAAGTGGTATATCATCTACCTGTTGTATCTACCTTCACAAGTTATATACACCACAATGGCTTTCAGTAATTGCTGCCACCTCTGTTCCAACCAGGAGGATGGACACTTTTTTTCCACACCACATCTCTATGTTCAGGTTTTAAATAGGATCTGAACTCCACATTTTTAGTAAGGGTGGTTTTAAACCACTTCTCCCCAGTTCTTGGGAATTCTGTCACCTCTACAATTAGGGTTTCATCCACCATGAACTCCTCCTTTCCTATTAATGCCTTGGATCCATCAAAATAAAGGGAAAATGCCTCTACAATTTGCTGGTGTGACCCTTGAACTTTCTCACGAAACTTGTAGTAGCCTGTATCTCTGAAAAACTGGCAGACTTCTGGATGGGATTGTAGGTAGATGATGTCTCCTAATTCTTGCCTGAGAGAAGGTCCTCCCTTATTCATTTCTGAATTGTGCTTCTAAGTACCTGCAAAAATTGAATTCAAATTCTGTGGAAAATGTTAGCAGACTAGCTTTCAGAGAAGGCCTTGAGTAGTAAGGATGCATGCAATCAAAGGTGGAGTGTACTGGAGGTATGGCGCTGATTCTAAGGGGATAACTACTTGGTAAGTGCTCGAGTGAGATGATGATAGCCTCTATTGATATCAATGAGACAGATTGCTCAGTAATCATTTTTAAAATTGAACTGGGCATTCAATGGCAGTTAGTTGCAGTCGTGGGACGTATTGGACGGTAGATTATGGTTTATCTCCCCATCAGTCATGGTCAGATCAATAAAAACCTCTTTAATCATCAATTTATGCCTTACTGCAGCTTCCTCGTCCTTTCGGTGGTTTATCGTGCCAACTCATGATCTTTTCAGTGCTGGCGCATTTGATTTGATCGACAGGTAACCATTTTCCTTTTTCTGCCTTTTTGGTGTTTAAGAGTATCTAGGGTTTTGTTTTTTATCTGCCCAAAGATAAGGTTTTGGTGGCTAATGAAATTCCAACACGTTATCCCAAGCCATCGAAACATTCTTTCTTCCACAATGTATCTCATTTGCTTTCGGTGGTTACAAGTATCTAGGGTTTTGTTTGCTAGCTGTCGAAAGTTAGGCTTTCAGTGGCCAATGAACCACCAACACTTTCGCCTAAGCCACCAAAATGGACTTTATCCCCAATGTATTTCATTCGGTTTTGATGGTCAACATCCTCCGAAAAACCCTTGTTAAGCTACCAAAACCAAAGCTTTTCGGTGGCTAATGAGCTGTTGGAAAGCTCACCTAAGCCACCAAAAGTCCTTTTCCCAAATTTTTAATAAGAACGTGATGAGCATGCTTTTAGTGGATAACCTGGTCCTATGTTTAAACTATTGGCTACTGAAAGCTAGGATTTTCGGTGGCTAATGAGCTCTTGAAAAGCTCGCCTAAGCCACCAAAAGCTAAAACTTTAAAATTTATCAAATAACAGAACATTAGATATCCCAACTTTGTTAGTCACCCCAATGTCTTTCATAATATGACTTGAAATCTCCATCCTATTAAAAAATAAATTGTTTGAGTGAACTTATTGAAAATAAAATTATTTTGGGAGATAACAAGTCTTTCTGAATATATTACTTGCAAGGAATCATATGTGCTTGCAAGTTGCAGATCTAAGTACTTGTGTTATTTATATATCTAGAATATATATATTATGCATGTTTTATTTCCTAAGTATATGGTTGTAACTTCACTAACTCTTATAGTTTACTTATCTTTACATTATTTTATTAGGGACCGCCTCCCTTGGCTTTGTTTATGAGTTGGACTAAACAGAGAGATTAAGTGTTGTGGTGATAGTTGCACCCAAGTTGAACCTAACTCAAAGGTTGTATTGAGTGATATAATATTTTTCTCATTTTTCACAAGTGTAGGTTAGGAAGAAACACCTCGTATGGCATAGTGTCCCCCAAAATCCTATGATGGCACTTGTTCTAGATGTAAACTATTGAATTGCATGCTTCTACCCATATAAACATCAACAAATATTGGTCATGTGCCATTACCTTAGCATATCCTATGATAGATCCATTATTTAGCCCTGCAACCCCATTATGTTGTGGGATGAAAGAAATAATGAACTCCCCCTTGATTCTTGCATCCTTTCAGAAATCCTTGGAATCATTGGAGGTATAATCACCTCCATTGTCTTCTCTGCAAAATTTGATCGTGTTCCTTGTTTAGTTCTCCACTAGATATTTGAACTCCTAAAACCTATTAAAGACCTCATCCTTGGTATTTAGGAAGTAGATCTAAGTTTTGTAATAAAAACCATTAATGAAGTAAACACAATACATGCTTCCTATGATTGATGCTACTAACATCAGTCTATACACATCTAAATTCACTAGATCTTGGATCCCCTTACACCTATCCTCAATGTTGGGAAAGGAATATCATTGTGCTTACGAACTATGCAACCTCTACATACACCCTTCTACTCAATGTTGAATTCTAGAAGAACTATAATAATCTTCCCCAAAATAGGAAACACTTAGTGATATATATGCCCCAACCTATTATGCCATAACTTGCACAAGTTATTTTTTATGCACTAGGGATTAACCTATATAAATTTTCTTCCCTAAAACCAATCACGTGATCTAATCTAGGGATAAAATCCTTCAGTCTTATGAGGACTTGATAGTTCTTGAAATCTATTTTACAGCCCTTATCATCCATGACCAAAATCGAAAGCAAAGGCTTAATGAGACCTCCAAGAGATGACATAATCAAATTCTAAAGAGTTACTTAACCAAAGATGGAAATTAATGGTACCAAATCCTCCTACTAGATACTTAGCATTGTCACCAAGCTTGACCTGAAATCTTGATGCATGCTCCTTCAGAATTGAAAATAGTTTATGGACTAATGTCACTTTCATCGATGCTCCAATGTCCACATACAACATGTTCTTCAAAACTATGTTGGAATAAATGAAAGATAGCATTGAGAAATCATTCTCGAATTTGGAGGAAAACTCCTTCATCCGAATTTTGGTTGAGGCTACTACATGATTCTATTGATGCTTCCCTTTACCCCTCTTCTTATCTAAACATTGTTATGCATAATGGTCATTCTTTTTCCATATGAAGCACTTTATTTTACTCAAGTCCTTATTCTTTATCTATGAGGTTGACTCCTCACTCTTTACATTACTATTGTTGTGTCCTTTACCTTTTCCCTTTTTCATTTGACCAATTAGGGCATGTTTATTGTCACCTCCTTTCCAACTAGCCTTGGAATCCATATAAGTTTACTCCTAGATACAATCATCCCACAATCTGTTAACATATTTGTAACTTCAGAATGTATTCACTTGTATATTTCATATATTGTATTTCATTGGTCCCCTATGTTCCTATCGGGAGAATCATTAATGTAATCAAGTCATGTAAAGTCATAGAGGTTAACCCTCCTTGTTGATCAGGGGGAAAAGTCCCCACAGTTGTGGGGCACTAGGGTTATTAGACTCTCCTAAAGAAGTCGGCCTTGGTAAGTGATTGTCAAGTTGAAAACTAGTATAAATAGAGAGTGAGCCTCTCTATTTGAAACACACTCACACAGCTATAGTGCATAGGTGAGAGAAGAGGAGCTCACACAAGTGGGAGAGAGAACAGTTGTTGGAGATCATATTTCTGTCTTTGGGTTTTCTTGCTGCCATTGGTGCTCATTCTATCTCTGAAGAAGTTGAGGGGTTTTCTCCTTTATGGTTTCCCCAAGGAAAATATTTGTGTCTATTGTCTCTTGTGATTGATTGTTGTGCATGTTATTCTCTCATATAAGATCCTAAGATAATACTGTCTAATTGATAAAAATATAGCATGGTATCAGAGCTAACCTGAGAAGAAGACACTGTGCATATTTAGAAGCTATGGCTTCTTAATTTTTAGGTCTCTCTCCACAATCCATCAGTAAAAGGAGGCTAGGCTGACTCTCCATTGAAGGGCGCATCGTTCTGTCGAAGCAGAATCTGATTCTGAGCATTTTCAATTTTTGACCTACCACTACATCAAGAAATTAGGGCTTCTCATAGAAGAGGAAATTTTGTGTGAGTCCAGCATAGGATTGATCTCTTCATCAAAATCAAATTTTAGAGACAAAAATAAAGGTTTTTGGTTGGGTATAACTTCGAGAAATTCAAACCCTAATTTTCCCTAGAACCAGAAAAACAGCACAGCGGAAGATCAGCTCCAAATCCAATTTAAACTTCTCAAATTGGTAAGATCTAAATATTTTGTCTTTCCATTTGAGGTTCTCAATTAAGATGTATCATCACACCAAGCTTTATGAAAATATTGAGGGAGTTGATAACTTCCGAGCATGGAAGTATAGGATCTCACTAGTTCTTGAAGAAAATGAATTGGACTTCTACATCAGTGGAGAGGTTCCAGTTCCAGAGGGAGATGAGGCTAAGGACTTACAAAAGAAGAACTTAATCAAGGCCAAGAGGATTATTACTGATTCAATCAAGGATCACCTCATACCACAGGTGTCCTCCCTAAACACACCTAAAGAGATGTTTGAAGCCTTGACCAAGCTATTTGAAGGAAAGAACATAAATCAGAAGATCACTTTGAAGAACCAGTTGAAGAATGTGAAGATCCAGAATGCAGATACCATACAATCATACTTTACAAGGGTCTCCTGGATCAAAGAACAACTTGAAGCCATATATGAAGAATTATAGAATGCAAAAATTATGATAACCACCTTGAATGGTATCCCTAGGTCATAGGACTCCTTCATTCAGGGGATTTGTGCTAGAAGAAAGATAATCAACTTCAGTAGGCTGTGGGAGGAATGCTCACAAGAAGAAGCTCAGATAGTATCTTGAGAATATAATATGGGAAATGAAGAGCAAGCTCTCACAGTACACACCAAGAAAAATATAAGGGACTACCATCACTCAAATGGTAAGAATTTTCACCAAAAAGATAACCCTAAAAGATATAACAGAGATCTGTCTAAAATCAGATGCTATACATGTGATGAGAGAGGACACTTTGCTAGAGAATTTCCTAGAAATAAAGGTGGCTCTCACAAGAAGAATGGAAATAAGAGAAGACATCATGCTCACACTACATAGGATGATGAACCTCCTAGAAACAGAGTCAAAGAAGAAAGTGAATATTCTTCTAGTGATGAAGAATATGTTATGATTTCTTCCCTCACAAGAACTGTAACATATGGAAGCAATGATTAGCTCATGGATAGTGGGGATTCCAAGCATATGATGGGATTCAAAGAATCCTTTGTGAAACTATCTGAACATGAGTCACCTCACAACATGAAACTTGGGGATGACTACCAGTATCCCGTAAAAGGTAGAGGTGAATCCTCCTATAAGCTAGACACTGGAAATTCTATGAATATGAAGGATGCCTTGTTTGTACCAGGACTAAAGAAGAAGCTTCTCTCCATCTCTGCATTAGATGCAAAAGGCATGAGGGCTGCATTTGTAGATGGCTAAGTCCTTATGTGGCCAAAAGGAAAAACTATAGATGATGTAGTAGTGATTGGGGAGCAAGAGGGAGGACTATACAAATTGAAGGGCCAACCAGAACAAGCTTTGGTCCATGACTCAGTAGAGCCAAATGAACTTTGGCATAGAAGGATTGCACATGTGCACTATATGGAACTACCACTTGCAAGAAAAGTTGTTTAAGGTCTTCCAAAAATACAGGAAAAACATGAAGGTGTTTGCAAAGTATGTGCAAAAGGAAAGAACACAAAGAAGACATTTCCAAGTAGCAAGAGCAAGGAATCTTGGAAATCATCCACTGCGATGTATGCGGTCCGATGTCATCCAGTTCATTGAGTGGGTATGTATACTATGTTTCTTTCATTGATGATTTGTCTAGGAAGACATGAATATATTTCTTGAAGAACAAGGATGAAGTATTCAGTAAGTTCAAGGAATTCAAAGCCTTGATCGAAAACCACACAAAAAAGAAAATCAAGACTTTTCAATCAGACAACGGTGGGGAATTCACATCAAATGAATTCAAATAATTATGCAGAGATTCAGGGATTAAGAGGGAGTTGACCACTCCATATAATCCACAATAGAATGGGGTTTCGAAAAGGAAGAATATAATGATCATGGAAGTAGCAAGAGGAATTCTTCATGATCAATATCTTCCTATGCATCTATGGGAAGAAGCTTCTAGGACAGCTATGTATGTACATAACCATACACCGCATAGAGTACTAGAGAACAAGACACATGAAGAAGTATTTTCCAGCAAGAAACCAGAAGTCAACCATCTCAGAATATTTGGCTGTCTAGTGTACATACACATTCCAAAAGAAAATAGGACAAAGTTAGATCCTTCGAGAAAGAAGGATATATTTGTGGAATATAGTGAAAGCTCGAAGGCTTACAGAATATACTTCCCAGGATTCAGGAAGATTGAAATCAGAAGATACGTAACATTCGACGAAGACTTATCTTACAACAAATCCATAAAGAGACCAGTTGAAGACCCTGAAGAAAGAGAAGTGCCCAGGATTCAAGATACAACTATGAATGATGCAACTCAAGAAGAAGATCAAGAAATAGAAGAACCCCAGGAAACCTATAGATCCACCCCAAGAAAATAATCCTCACAAGAGGAAACCTGCATCGGTACAAGAGGCTATCTAATGTGTAGAAAGATATGGGACTCCAGAAGAAATGCACAGAGAGAGGAAAAGAACTAGGTCCTACTCCAGTTATGTAGCCCTATTATGTGACATCATTGATAAAGAACCTTCCGGCTATGAAGAATTGGTAGAAAACAAAGAATGGAAGGATGCTATGATTGAGGAGTACCAATTGATCATGAAGAATGATGTTTGGGATGTTGTCCCAAGACCAAAGGGGAAGTCTGTTGTGACTTACAAGTGGATCTACAAGATCAAGTATGCTACAGATGGAAGCATAGAGAAATATAAAGCAAGATTTGTGGCTCGTGGCTTCTCCTAGAAAGAAGAGATAGATTATGAAGAAACTTTTGCACCTGTAGCTAGATGCACTTCCATCAAATCAGTACTTGCTCTGTCTGCAATGATGAAATGGAAGATACACCAGATGGATGGAAATACTGCTTTCTTGAATGGTGTAGTAGAAGAGGAAGTGTATGTGGAGCAGCCACTCGGTTTTGAGACACATGATAGAGAGACTCATGTGTGTAAATTGAAGAAATCCCTATACAGTTTGAAATAGGCACCCAGGACATGGTATGGAAAAATTGACAGCTTCCTAACTAGTTTGGGCTTTACCAAGAGTAAAGTAGATTCCAATCTTTACTACAAGGTTGAGGAAGGGAACCAAATGATACTCCTATTGTATGTAGATGACTTGTTTGTAATAGGTGATGATGGGTTGAATGCTGACGTGAAGAGGAATCTTGCTGCCGAGTTCGAGATGAAATACTTGGGTATGATGCATTGTTTTCTAGGCATGGAGGTGTGGCATAATACAGATAGAATCTCCCTGGGACAAGGGAAGTATGCAGTAGATATCCTAAAGAGGTTCGGGATGATGGACTGCAAGGCCATGACCACACCTATGGCATTGAACCTTAAGCTATTGAGTGATTCTTCAGCAGAGTTGGTTGATGCTATGATGTATCATCAGATGATTGGGTCCTTGATGTACCTGAAGAACACAAGACCAAATATTTGCTTTGTTGTGAACACATTGAGCCAGTTCCTGATAGATTCAAGACATGTTCACCTGACTGCTGCAAAGCATATTCCGAGGAACCTAAAAGGTACAGTTGATTATGGGCTCAAGTATGAGGAAAACCAAAAGATTAACCTGGAAGGTTATGTGGATTAGGATTGGGCAGGAATTTCCATTGATAGGAAGAGAACTTTGGGGTGCTACTTCAGTATGGGATCAAGTGTGATATCTTGGTTTAACAAGAAGCAATCTTGCGTGGCACTAAGTTCAGTTGAAGTAGAGTATGTCTCAGCTTGTTTGGCTAGTTGTGAGGTAGTATTGCTAAGGAACCTGCTGTCTGATTTGTTTGATTTCCAGTTGGATGCTACTTGTATATATTATGACAACCAGAGTTGTGTGAAGTTGTCGGAGAACCTAGTGTTCCATGACAAGTCGAAGCATATCGAGATCAAATATCACTATATCAGGGATATGGTGCAAAGTGGAGCAGTGAAGCTCCAGTATGTTGTGACGGAAGAACAAATAGATGATGTGTTGACCAAACCATTAAATAGAGTGAAGTTTGAGTACTTCAGGGAGAAGCTTGGTGTTCTCCAGATCGAGGTTCCTTCCAAGAGGAAGTGATGAGTCCATGTTCCCTTTTGACATGGTGGTAGGATTGGTTCCTCCCATGGTTAGATATAAGTGTCATGCCTTTCTGACATGGTGGCAGGATTGGTTCCTCCCATGGTCAGATGTAAGTGCTAATACATTCCCAGGATGGTAGTAGGTGTGTCCTACCATGCCGACAAATGTAAGTGCAGAGCCCTTCCCCGAATGGTAGTAGGTGTATCCTACCATGTTGATGGATGTAAGTGTAGAGCCCTTACTCGGATGGTAGTAGGTGTGTCCTACCATGCCAGAGGATGTAAGTGTAGAGCCCTTCCTCGGATGGTAGTAGGTGTGTCCTACCATGCCGGTGGATGTAAGTGCAAATCCCTTCCCTGGATAGTAGTAGGTGTGTCCTACCATGCCGGTGGATGTAAGTGCAAAGCCATTCTGTAGATGGTAGTAGGTTTTTCCTACCATGACAATGGATATAAGTGTAGATCCCTTCTTCGGATGGTAGTAGGTGTGTCCTACCATGCCGATGGATGTAAGTGCAGATCCTTTCCACAGATGGTAGTAGGTGTGTCCTACCATGCTGGCGGATGTAAGTGCAAATCCTTCCACAGATGGTAGTAGGTGTGTCCTACCATGTTGGTGGATGTAAGTGCAGATCCTTTCCACAGATGGGAGTAGGTGTGTCCTACCATGTTGTTGGATGTAATTGCATGGACTTTCCCTAGATGGTAGTATGTGTTTCCTACCATGCCATTGGATGTAAGTGATAGGGAATTTCCTTGGATGGTATTAGGTGTGTCCTACCATGCCAGTGGATGTAAGTGCTAGAGCCTTTCACAGATGGTAGCTAGAGCCTTTCACAGATGGTAGTAGGTGTGTCCTACCATGTTGGTGAATGTAAATGCTGGAGCCTTTCTTGGATGGTATTAGGTCTTTCCTACCATGCCAATGATATAATAATTATTGATGAATACCTACATGGAGGCTAGGCCTAAAAACAAAATGAAAAAGGGTTGGCTCTATAGAACATCCTATGACAAGAATAATTGAGAGATAGCACCATTTGATTGAGATAGCGGGAGCAGTGATGATGATGATGATTCAGTGATGATCTAGCTTTGATGATGATCCAATGATGATCCAAATTTGATGATGGTCCAGTGATGATCCAGTGATGATCCAACTTTTTTGATGATCCAGTGATGAAGACTTGTGCTGATAAATTGTCTAGAGAATACCTTCCTAGTTAAGAGGGAGTGTTGATGTATTTGAAACTTCGGAATGTATTCACTTGTATATTTCATCTATTGTATTTCATTCGTCCCCGATGTTCCTATCGAGAGAGTCATTAATGTAATCAATTCATGTAAAGTCATATAGTTTAACCCTCCTTGTTGATTAGGGGGGAAAGTCCCCGCAGTTGTGGGGAACTGGGGTTATTAGACTCTCCTAGAGAATTCAGCCCTGGTAAGTGATTGTCAAGTCAGAAACTAGTATAAATAGAGAGTGAGCCTCACTATTTGGAACACATGCTCACCCAACTATAGCACATAGGTGAGAGAAGAGGAGCTCACAAAAGTGAGAGAGAGAACAGCTGTTGGAGATCATATTTCTGTCTTTGGGTTTTACTACTGCCATTGGTACTCATTCTATCTCTATCTCTAAGGAAGTTGCAGGGTTTTATCTTTTATGGTTTCCCCGAGGAAAATATTTGTGTCTATTGTCTCTTGTGATTGATTACTGTGCATGTTATTCTCTCAGATAATATCCTAAGATAATACTATCTAATTGATAAAAATCTAACACAAAATTTCCCATGAGAGAAGGGTTTCTCAAGCACAAACACCCTAGACAAGTGTTTCTAATTTAGGTCGAAACCCATTCAATTCCTTTTTTACTAACTCTTTGTATTCAACCTTCTCCCCAACTACTACAACTTGTTCACAAATCTATGTGACCTTCATCAAAGAACTGATAATGGTGTCTTATCTATTCATCTAAACATCTCCAAGTATGTTTTGCAATATCATCTTCTTGTTAATGTTCTTTCTCTAGTAAAGGCTAACCAGGGCATCAAAAATTTCCTTCACTATATCCTTTGCATATATATGATGGACCATTTGATCCTTTTATAGGATCCATGATCATCCACTTGGAATTTACTCTTTCTTCTTGTGAACTTCAAAAAGTTATGGATCTATCCGCAAATTCACTGCATTCTTAATAATAACCTAAAGTTCATTATTTTCTAATAAAAGAGTTACCTTGAATTTCCATGATAGGAAATGAAGCACTATCCAATATGTCCTTGAATCTAAGGCTATCTATTTCCATATATGATATGCACACATAATCCTATTATGTTCCTCTCAATTAGAGTATCTCCAATACCATGTATATTTTCCTAATCCTAGGTGAATGTTGTCCTTATTTTCTCAAATAATTAAACATTTATTTAATTTACAAAAATTAAATCCTTCACATAACAATATTGACACATATAGTTGGAAAATGAACAACATACACATAAACATAGTACACATACAATTTACTCTTTAAAATCAGCTTTCCATTAATACATTAAAGCTTGCAAGGAAATTTCCACAGCTACCAAAAACTTACAGTTGTATGGTAGAATCAAATGAAGCAAAATATACACACTTACTAAGAAAATATGCCAACACAAAACCAAGAAATCAATTCACTATTCACTACATGATGTACAAATCATATGTATGGTTGTATAGTCATGTTTTGTATGACCATATGGATATGTACAATAGATATATATGTTCCATATACAAAACTACAAACTTCCCTTTTCTTGGTTACTGGATTCACTCCTCTCTGACACTCTAAATATTCTCCACATATGAAATCAGTCACCTCTTGACCAAACTGCCTTTGAGTGAATAATGAATGTGTATTAACCCTCTACCTTGACTTTCCTTTATACTTTAACTGAAATCCTAATATACCAAAACCCTAATCTCTATGTGAGATGTAAGGTTGATATTATTTTAATTCACTAATGTATTAAAAATACCCTTTATTAGATTCAACAGCTAAATATAAGACTTTCACTTTATTAATAAATTAATTATAAAATATATTTTACATGGACAACTTCATTTAAGTTTGACACAACCTATGCATAATTTCATGTTTGATCAACTAGAAACATAAACAAGTGGAAAATATAATCTTAATATACCAACTTATGATGTACACATTCACACTAAAAATATATACAAATGATTCAAGAAAATGGAGCATAATTTAGTATCCAACGATACAAATTAGAAGCAAAAGGTATATTTTGCTAGACTAAAGATCATTAACTGCGCATTTATATGGTGGTAAACATATATGCATGTCTTTAAATGAAAAAAGAAACAAACTCATGGGAAGAGTTTAAAATGTTGTTGAAAATACAATTCTACCCTATTTGATATCAAGAGAAGCAACTAATCAAATAACAATATTTCCACCAAAGTAAAGGGGAATGCATCCAAGATTACTTCACTAAATTTAAAAAAAAAATATTATGCTTGACCTCAAGCTTGAGGATCGACAAGCCTTAATGAAATATCAATGAAGTTATCAAGGAGGCATGCATGGCTACATCAAGTCGAGTTATCCCTATTAGAGCTTTGAACCCTTAAGGATCCTTATAAGAAGGCTCTTTCAATTGAAGCTAATCGGTAAGAAAACAAATTGGAGTTAGGTAATGGAAAAGTGGAAAAAAGGAAACCAACAACAACAATGCTCTATGATGAAGAATAAGAAGAACAACTCTAATGTTGTCAAGTTCAAGAATAGAAACAAAAAGAACAACAAACACTACTATATTGATGGTCATACAAGCAAAAAATTGAAAATTAGATCTAGATTTGCATCCTAAAATATTTTAAGAGCTTGAAGAGGCCTATGAATAGTGTGGAAGGAAAAGTGTTGGAAAGTGACTCATCCAAGTGATTAGATTTATTTCACAAGTATACATATTCCACAAAATTAGGAGAAGAGTTAACCATCGTTGTTGAGAGGGTAATTATTCTCCATCAAGGAATATATGAATATGACCAATGTCACAATTTTATATGACTTGGGTAATTGAAAGAGTCTAATATTAAAGGATTTAGTTCAAAATTTGTTATTAAATACCCATAAGCATCCAAATCCCTATCCACTGGAATGGCTCAAACAAAGAGACAAAACTACAAGTCACCAAGCAATGTTAGTCCATACTTGGAAATTATCATCTCACTTCATTGAAAAAGTAGAGTGTGGTGTACTATATATATTTCTTCAAGGTCGTGTTAGGAAGACCTTATTTGTAGGATTGAGAAACTATTATCTATGAACTATACAAAAATATACCTTGATCATTGGTTATGGTTAATCAATATAATAAGACGTTGATTGATATTGATAATAAATTTTCCTTGATGGTTATTAAGTAGAAGGATGAGCAAGCACTGGAAGCTTAATCTTCCAACACCAGTACCATCAAATAGAGATAGAAAATTGTTAACATGTTACAATGTACTAAAGTATTTAGAGAAAACAAAGACATACCTCCAAAGAGAGGTGAAGCAACCCAAATACATATCGCAAGAAATTAATTGGCTACTCAATTCTCCCTTGCCAAACTTGGGGTTGTATGATACCTTGCTATTGGATTCTAATGAAATCAAGAAACAAGTCCAATTATTTTTTGATTAATCAGAGCCAATGAATTTCCATGTGAATTACCCATAGTGTTAGTTCCAAATAAGGATGGGGTTAGAGAATGTACATATACCATTGAGCATTAAATAATATCACCATCAAGAACATGTATCATTTTCCATATATGATGATGTTATTGATTAATTATATCATCCAAGCACTTCTTAAATATAGAATTGAACTTTGGATATCACCAAGTGTCGATGAAAGATGAATACATATTGAAGACAACATTTGAGACCAAACATGGCTTCTAGGAATAGCTCACAGTACCATTTGAATTGTGCAATGCATCAACAAACTTCATGTGAATGATGAATAAGGTACTAAGAAACCACACTGTCTCTATTGTCATAGACTCTTTTTTTATAGTTTACTTAAATTATATTTAATTTTTCACAATGCATTGGAGGACTATCTCATATGTTTGCAGAAAGTCTTAGAGACGCTCCTAAAGATTAGATTACTTCTAAATATTAATGAGTATAAATTTTCCAAGCATATTTTGGTCAATCTTAATCGTAGTGGGGGACGATGAAATGAGAAATGACTCCACCAAGATGGAATCCATCATGAATTGGTCCAGACCAATTAATTCCACTAATGTGAAAATTTTCATGACAATAGTACAATATCTGAGAAATTCCATAGCCCATTTCTCGTATATTACAACCCTTCTGCATGCCCTTATAGTGAGGAATAAGCAATTTGTGGGATCTAGAAAGGCAAGGAACCTTCTACTTGCCATTAAATTGAGGAATAATCCAGTTGTGTGCACTAGAAATGTTTTGTTTCTCAAATTGAAGAGGAATATATGGAAAGCATTAGTTCTAACCCTCTTTAATCTCCTAAAACCTTTTTAAGATTGAAACATCTACATCGAGATATGCCATGGGAGAAATCCAATTGCCTATCATTCAGAATCATTCATGGGGAAATGCACAACCACCTTATATATGACAAATAAATATATGTATTTGCGTAGGTAGTGAAGAAATGGAATCATTACTTATTGGGAAAAGAAACCATCATTCATATGGATCATAAGCCCCTACAATAATTCAAAACCCAAACATTGTGGAAACAATATAGAAATGGATGGGTTTCTTGCATCAAGATAATTTTTTGATCAAGTATAAGAAATACCTGACTAATAAGGTTTATCTCAACCTCTAATACAAAGGATTAGTGTTGTAAGAAAAATTATGAAACTTGATCCAATTAGTCATAAAGAGATCAAGTCATAGTACATAAATGATGTCAATTTTGGAGAAATATATGTTTCCTACATGATAAAAATGATTATAATGCATAATTTGCAGTGATCCACTTGTAGATAGACTAATGTATATACTGCACAATTTGTGCATTCCACGAGGAACATTTGAATTCAACTCATTGGATAAATACACACCCCAAAGGTAGTTAGTCGATTCAGAGTCTAGAATCTATAAAAAATTGCAAACATAGAACAATGTGTGTCCATGTTTCTATATTTATAGGAGGGTGTGTTATTTGTAGCACAAGCAAGCCAATTAATCAATAACTAGAATTGTATATGCCATTATCAATACCTAGGAAGGAATGGGAAAGAATATCTATGGATTTTCTTGGTGACTTGATCCAAGCCAAAAGAGGATAATGACAATTTATTTTTCTTTCTTGAACAATTCAAAAAAATGTGCATTTTAATCCCATGCAAGAAGACCATTTCAGGTCTAGAAGAAGCACTTAAATTTGTTTATCATGTATAAATTATTTTTGGACTACCCAAATCCACCGTCTTAGATCAAGATTCCCAAATCTTAAGAAAATTTTGGACTCACTTTGGGAAAAAATATGGACACCAATTTGAAGAGGTATATTTTTAATGTTTGCAACATCATGAGTCATTGATCTCCAACTCAAAATTATGTGTTGAGGATTCCATGACTGAGTCTAAGGAAACTTGGGCAGTGGAGCCTTGTGTGTCGAGGTAGACGATGTTGCTATACATTGTCCAAAGACAGCCTTGTGTGTCGAGGTTGCCCTGACTAAGTCCAGGGAAAATTGGAGAGTGTGGAACTTAGATCACGAGGGTCCAATATCTATACCATGCGGGTCTATGTGGATGATGTGTGACATACTCCTATTCCTAGTATTCAATATGGATGTGTTATGAGGTCTCCTTAAGGGATTGGCCACTCCTTGAGGAATAACTATAGCATATAATCATGGAACATCAAGGGGATCAGATGATCACATCATCATGGGAAAATAAATTCCTTACATATAAATCCAGAAGAATACATGTCCAAACTTAACTACTTAATGGAAAAAGTAAGCATCCTAGTTAAAATATTCATAACTGTCATGTATATCTTGACTGTACCAATTCAACTGTGTCAATCCCTTTGTTATGAGCTTGATGTATTCGTTTTGATGTTGGAATATGGAAATTTCCATAGAGTAATATCAACAACCATCTTGACTTCTGATACTTGATGTCGGCACATCGAAAGTAATAAGTCGACATTGTCCAAAACAACATCTACTATGATCATCTCGACTTCCGATTCTCGATGTCGGCACATCAGAAATTGTAAGTCTGTACTAACATAACAACCTTTGAAATGATCATCCCAAATTATGATTCTCGATGTCAGCGCATCGAAAGTTGAAAGTAAGAAGTTGACAATAGCCCCATATAGATGAAAACTTATCCTATCAATATCTTTCACGTCTAGAATCCATTTTTAATGAACCAAGTATCACCAGAAATATCTCGACGATATCTCTGCAACTATTTGTTTATGTTCATCATTTGAATATTCATGGCATGAATAGGTTTGATATGAAGAGACACAAAATAATACTATTCAAAGACTCATTATATGAAGCTCAATCTTTGAATTGATTATCTTGTTCATAATTCTATCTCTATCATTTAGCATGATGAGATATTCCGGTATAAAAGTTGTTTATGCTTCAGCATGACAGTTAATCCTTCCAAGCATGAAATTCATCTCTAATCCAATGTGCAATTAATTTATGCTTGGTATATATATGTTTTAGTGTATATTAGATCTAATATATTTAAGAATAATAATAAATTCTTTATAAAAACAGAATTCTTTTATGTTGTATGTTGATACTTCGAATAAATATCTGTGTTAAAAATTAAAAGAACACATGTGTCTTCAAATCTCCTAAAAATAACAGGGCATCAGATATTTAGGCATTAAAGATATCATTTTTTCAGTATAATTGAGCTTAAGTTGTTCCTTGGAAGTATAACCCGTACACAGTACAATAGACCTTGAGGGTTTCTTGTGTTAAGGCAAAATGATGGTTTCAGCGAGACCCAAAGATAGACTTAAAGGAATTCCAAACTTCAGTACATTGAAAGCTAAGGTCTTGAATATCCTAGAAGAGAATTATCTTAATGGGTTTGTGACAAATGTTGTAGAATATCCTTCCACTAGTGCAGGGAGAAACGAATTCAAGAAAAATCAAGCCAAATCAAAGAGAATCATCTTTGATTCCGTGAAAGATCATGTGGTGTTAATAATCATTTTGTTGAAGACTAAAAAGGAGTTATATGACATGTTGACTAACCTTGATGAAAATAAGGATCCTAGTAAGAAGGGATCCTTAAAGAATAATATTTGTACCCTCAAGATGGAGAAAAAAGATACAATTGCTTCCTACTTCACAAAATATCTCAAGTAAGATATCAGCTTATGGTTATTGCCAATTGGGGTTAGTGTAGATGAAAATGATATTGTCCATGTATAAATAATAGATAAATTCTATGATAAATGATGCTAAGAAGAAGCATAGGAAATAGATCTTGCTACTAAGAATTCTCACAAGCATACACAGGAAAAATAGAGAGAAGAAAAGAGACTGAATCACATGAATGAAGAGATGAATATTGGTGTGTATCCTTTAATTTAATAATGATGAATAATATTGTACATAAATAGTACATCCCTCATAGGAAAATTGAGTTGTATGGAGAAAAATCATAAAGCTCAAAAACGTTGACTTACCAAAATATAGCAAACCCCCATAGGTGGCTAAAGCACTTCCCAAATATATCAAGGAACTCATGAATTGGAAAAGGCATGAGTGAGTTTTCAAGGATATGGAAAAATCATGATAATCCTAGAAAATGAAGATAAATTCATGAAGGATGTGTTGGCAACAAAGGGACCCAGTTTCCTAGTTGACTATCTTTTACCTTATCCACAGAAAAGCTGGAAATGCCGAATAAAACAAAATATGCTTTAAAGTGTTGTGTAATAATTTTCAATGGTCAAAAGGTGGTCAAGATCAACCCAAAACCATAAATAAAGCATTCATGGGATATAGATGGCATGTATTGAATTTAAGGTGCAAGTGGATTCCAACTAATTAAGCTAGTGGGTGAATAATTAATCAAACAATGATTAATTATTTTATCCCAAGTTATGAGTGGGTTTAATATATTCCAAAACCCCCATATAAGTCTGAATTTATGATGGTATGTCAAAAATATGGATGCATATAAGGCCCAGCAACAAGACTATGGTCACCATTTAACAATTATTATGTCTAGAAAAGCGAGGAAAGAGGCAAAACCACATGGGGAAAACCCTCCCTCAAGATAGGAAAAGGCACAAAATTTGAAATATGTATTCAACATATCTTCATATTCACTTTAATGAGTTGAATGAACTACTTCTGGATGAAGGACTTGCTGAAGAAATCATGAACTCCATGATCATGCGCTAGAGTGTAGAACCTACAAGAAGGAAGAGGAGAGACTCCTTGTATCGCATCAACTGATGAAGTAGGAGTATTATATGAATGCTTATTTATGATGTCAAAATATGATATGCAAACATAATATGAAATGTAAAATATATATGTGCATACTCCTTTCCAAAGTGTACAAAAATTAAGACAATTTATTTCACACCCAATTCCCTGAATAGCTGTAAAATTGTGATGTGAATCACATGACAATATTCCAATCTGATGTAGCACCTTTCCAGATCTGATATGAGTCTGATAAAATTATGATATATCAGAATATTAGAATATGGAACAGCAAGTACAAAGGCTTCAATGGATCCATGAGGATATAGGGATAGACTAGGAAAACTATGAGCAACAAGGGAAAATTGATAGGTGTAAAAATCTGAATGATGGATGGGCATAAGATCTGAACCATAAGTGTTTAGAAAAGATCCAAACATGTTTAATATCAGTCCAAATATGAATAAGGTCATGAATAACCATCCACTGACATATAGGAAATACTACAAACCATGTAAGATAAATATCATTGCATAAGAGACCGATGAGGAATAAACTAGTGAACTTGGGATTTGTATAGTCTTACGATTATTCAAAGGTATGGTAAATGGTATGGATGGTGGTATGATATTTGTATCAACCTACAAATATTATTCTAAATCATAATCCAAAGGATCACATATAAGCATATCAATAGAGTTATGGGAATACACTGGTATTGAATCCTCTGTATGAAAGGAGGAAAGAATGACATGTTCACAATATTCAAGGAGGTTCCGAGTATTGATGCCAAGCAAAAAGGATGAGATTCTGAAGCACATTATATAAATTAAGGTAAGTGGTATGACACAAATAAGGCTTGATTTGGATAAGCAAACATCCTGGAAATCACTGGGTTGCGCACCATCAATGAGAGAGGTATGCACAAAGTGTGAAGAGTCAGGCACATAGATCTCATAATCTAAGATAGGAGATTTAGAGAAAAATGAATGGGCGATAGGATCATCATAAATATCAATATAAGCTCCATATGTTATTTTTCATCATTAGTATCACAAGAAGAAAAATCACCTTCAAGAGACACATAAAAAGATGGCTCTTCAATATTTGCTTCTTCATTGAAGGAGGAAGCATTCGAATCAAGGAGAGTAGCAGAAACATGAACTGTATGAGAAACTTATTCATCATGATCAACTTCATCAGAGAATGGAGAGGCCAAGAAATCTTGAGAGAGATAAAAAGAGGAGATGCTGGGTTCGCTCCATGCTTCATCTTCTATTTCCTTCACACCAAAAGATTTGTCCAAATTCTTCCAAAGCTCAAATGGATACTCGGTAGAATCAATGAGTTGATGTATAGTTGAATACATTCCCAAACACATAATTCCATAATATCTATCACAATTATTAAGCCAATCAATCTTCTCTTCATGAGACTCAGGTTCGCTCCTTGCACCAATGGAGACATCAAAGAGACATTGCCTCTTCAAGTATGTGCTCATCTTTGGCTTCCAATCAGCATAGTTGAAAGGAGATATTAGAGGAACTTTTGAATCCATATAGAATTTTTTGATATGATCTAGGAGATACTTTCTACAACATGCAAAACAAAACTAGGAGAAAATCTTGTAACTTAGACAAGCTCTTCTTCAGAGAGGGATAGGAGACTAGATGCGCTCCTCAACTCTGTAGAAATTGATCAACCTTGCTGCTCTGATACCATGTAGAAATAATAGATCAATGCTATGAGAAATGATGCTAAGAAGAAGCACAGGAAATAGATATTTCTACTGAGAATTCTCACAAGCATACACAGGAAAAATAGAGAGAAGAAAAGAGATTGAATCACATGAATGAAGAGATGAATATTGGTGTGTATCCTTCCATTGAATAATGATGAATAATAGTGTACATAAATAGTACATACCTCATAGGAAAATCGAGTTGTATGGAGACAACTCATAAAGCTCAAAAAGGCTGACTTACCAAAATATAGCAAACCCCCATAGGTGACTAAAGCACTTCCCAAATATATCAAGGACCACAAAAATTGGAAAAAGCATGAGTGAGTTGTCAATGAGATGGAAAAAAATATTCTAATCGTAGAAAATGGAGAGAAATTCATGAAGGCTGGGTTGTAAACAAAGGGACCCAGTTTCCTAGTTGACTACCTTTTACCTTATCCACAGAAAAGATGGAAAAGTTGAATAAAGCAAAATCTGCTCTAAAGTGATGTATACTAATTTTATATGGTCAAAAGGTGGTCAAGATCAACCCAGAATCATAAATAAAGCATTCCTGGGATATAGATGGCATGTATTGAACTTAAGGTGCAAGTGGATTCCAACTAATTAAGCTAGTGGGTGAATAATTAATCAAATAATGATTAATTATTTTATCCTAAGTTATGAGTGGGTTTAATATATTCCAACAGTCCAGACTGTTGTAGATGTTTTTCCACCTTCTTAGGACACTTTCTTGGTCATTGTAAATGGTTATGAATTCTAACCCAACTTTGAGAGGCTTTGGCACAACTGCTTGCAAGAAGAAGTGCCCCCTCAAAATAAAATGGTCTTGCTCTTCCAACAAGAACAAGGAAAGGTAATATGTTTTCCTCTCAAAACAAATATCCTTCCCAAAATGAAAAAAATAAGAAATTCAAAGGAAAAATATATTTGTCAAAAGTAAAATATTTTAACTGTCAAAATAGGGGACACTTTGCGAGAGATTTCCCAAAACAAAGAGGTGAATTCAAGGGTAAATGTCATGCATATGATGCTACAAAAGGTGAACCTCAAAGTAAGAAAGCAAGGGGATCCACCTATTAGCACTGTTTTTTTGCTAAATAGTTGGAGGGGATTGGACCTGTGAAAGGAGAAATAAGGCTTGTCAAATTTTTCTATCATATGACCTTGGAGGATATTAATGAGTTTCTGCATGTATCTCAAGGTCCATTTCTAAGGTAAGATTGAATAATAACCGAAGAAACTCCAGTTTTTCAGCTTTGAGGATGTATGAGAGTAAGTAAATTTGTTACTAGTTGTATGTTGACAGGAAATGAAAGACTTAAGTGAACAGGTTTGATAATTTTGGCAAAAGTAGAAATAGGTTAGCTCGCAGGTACCACTGTCCATTAGATGAAGAGGAGTAAAAAGATCTATGGTCGTCAACAAATTCTCTGTTTAAATGTGCAGGGAGAAATAAAATGTTTAGATCAGCAAAATCGTGTAAAAAGGGTTGTATTTCGACGACGGCGATTAATGGTCAGATCAGATCGATGGAGGAAATATATTTCACAAATCTAAAATGCAGAATGAAAAGGAATTTTGGGATTTTCGAAATCACTTAAACACCTGCAAGTTTCAAGGGCCAAGATCGAAGATGGTTTAGATCGACAGCGGAGGTGAATTCCATTGATCTAAAGTGCTCGTGGAAGAGATCATTTCAAATATTTGGAATGGTTTAAAGAGAGGGCATGTTTCAATGGTGGAGATTAAGTCGAATATATATCAATGGCAGAGAATGATTCTATTGATTGAACATGCATAGAGGGAATTTGTTTTAAAATTCGTGTAATTTGGTAGGCCCTTCTAGCTTGAACGGTGGAGATGTAAGGTGTCTTTTGATCGATGGCTGAGATCAATTCCAAAAATTAGAGATGCGCTGAGGAATATAGTCTAGAATTTAGTGTAATATTGAAATGGTCCCACCTTTCGACGACCTGGATGAGGTATGTCCATATTAAGGGTTGACAGGGATTCCGTCATTTCAAAGAGCGAGGAAGAAGGATTTTGGTGCGGATGTGGAAGCCACAAATTGATGTTTTAGATTTGGGGAGTTTTTTAGATCAAAGGAGGATATTGAAGGGTGATATAGCGGGAATGAGACAGTACGAGTAACTGGTGATCAAGATTAAAGGGCTCAGATTAAAAGGTGTCAATTCTACGGGTGAAGTTCGATTTGATTGGAAAAGATGCATAGTAGATAGGAGGAATAAAATAATATAAAGGTTGACATGTGGATTCAAACCATTTTTTTCTGGATCATTGGAAAGCGATATTTCAAATTGTGCATAAGGCACCACTGTGGACAAACCTTCCAACCAACCTGTCAACTGAGCTAGTAGGTTTACTTCTCTACTAAACTAATATTTCATGGATAAAGTGGAAGATTTAGAAGTTCATATTCTCGAGTAGCAGAATGTTGAAGAAGCCCTAGAGGATAAAGATTATGAAATCTTTGACACTATCCTACTAAATGATAATGTAGAAAACATCAAAAAACAAATTGAAAATCCTAAAAGACCAGGGAATTGATACTCATGGAGTATTCAGTTCATATTTCTTTTATTTTTCTATTGAACAAACCCCTAATTGCCTAGAGTTTTTCGAGTGGTACGCCAATAACTACTCTCCTTCTGAGGGGGTAATAATGGATGCATCTAGGTCTAAGTTTTTTTGTCCAATAAAATCCCTTGTCATCCGAAACACTCTGCGAGTCCTTGCTGATTTTTCCCATATGTCTAATGAATACAAAGAAAAAAACCTACTCCAGTTTTTCCAAGAGTACTCTATCGAACAAAAAGAATATTTCCTCAAAACCTGCTCAAAACCTGAGATTCAATTGCTAAATCACCACTTTCCCATTGATTACAACTTGTTCAATGAAGAAACATAGTCTCTGATAACCCTCGCAATTCATTTTTGGGGTATGGATACGAATAAATTCATCACAGAACCCTTGTTGAGCCTAATATTCACCCTTAGCATCGGTCAGGTAGGGATTGATCCATTGAATCAGTCCATACAATCGTTGTGTCTTAAATTTGATGGGTTTTCAGCTGAGAACATTAGTTATTAGCTAATAAAATTCCATAGGACAATAAGTTTTAGGTTTCAATCTTTTCTGATGAGGATGTTTTTAACATTAAATGACAATAACCTACAAATCCCAGAGATTGATATAACAGATGAAATGAGTAAATATTAATATAATTTTATGAATTTTCTTGTGGCACCAGTATATAATGTTTTCTTTCAAGAAAAATTACCCATAGTACTCCCTGAAATGAAGGAATTATTGCAGCAATCACCTGAAAGAAGAGTAGGGGATTGGTTCCTTTCTGAACATAATATAGTGATTAGGGTATATGGATTTACTCATCAACCCTATGTCCTTCCAAAATTCTTGACAGTAAGGGTGTTTTCCTTGGAATTGATAAGACAAAGGCTAATAGTTGAAGATGAGAATTTCCTGAGCTATAAGAATCCTTCAAAAATCAAATTTCCATGGACAGTTGGTCCTATTACCATTAAAAATAAATCATCCCTATCAATGATCAAAAGCGTGCTCAGAGAAATGGGATTTTCAATGGAAGCTATAGTTAATTATGACCCTCACCTAGTCATCTCAAAGAGGAAATAAGAAAATACAAATAAGCCATTTGATCATTCTAAGGTGGCAGGACTGTTTGAGGCAGCAAATTGGATATACTATCCCAAGGATAGTAATAATAGTGAGGATATGCAAGAGGATTCACTTTCACCTCTACCAAGGAGTTCTCCTCCTCAACAATATATTTCTATTATTGTTGTTTCATCTACTCATATCACTCCATTGGCTAGTTTTTTTCCAAAAAGATGAATAAGAGAGATTGCCCAGAAGCCATGGATGTAGATGAGGAAGACACTACTAGAAAACCCAAGAAACTAATGATTGAAAATATAGGAAAAATTGTACAGGTTGCAAAGACTAAGGGAAAAAAGATACCTGTGAACGTCAAAGGCCCAGCCTTTGAAATACAAGAGTACACATTTGATAATGTTCCTGAAGGAACTGCAGATAAGTACAAGTCCAAAACTAAATTGCTAAAAAAATATAAAGATGTAGGTGAAAATACTTTTGATGAAAACATGAAGCGATAAAAGTTTCTAGTCAATATGTATCCCTGGTGAATGTTAGGGATTACGATAAAGACACCTTAAATATGGTAGTGACTACGGGAAATAAAGTGGTTGAATTAAGGATGAATTTGAAGAAGATTCCTACTACTGATATGATCCATTTACATAGAGAAACATGTGATATCATTTATATTGATTTGTTACAGGAAACATTGCAGGTATCAAAGTTACAATCTAGCAAGAAAAGAGCTGAAGACCTGCTCAAAAAGGAGAAGGTGGAGAATAAGGCCCACCAAGCACATACAAAGAAACTTCAAGTGGAATTATTGTTGGCTGACAGTCAGGATGATAATGGGGATTCCCCACAGAAGGTGTTAAGAGAAAAATTAAATGCAATTTAATTGCTTAAAAAAAGATAAATATCCCATCTACTCAACTCATACAAACCTCTGAGCTATGAGAGTTTGAAAAAGAGAAGGAAGCTTTGAACACTAAACTAATTGATTGTAAGGCAATATCGCTGAAATTCATTAGAGGAAATTTCAACTCAAAATGGGGCTTTCAACCCTAATTCAAATTCCATGTCATCATGTGTTATCCAATGAAATTTCTTTAAATTTGAAATACTGTATAGGTCTTAAACAATTTTTTAATATAAATTTTGGGATAGGTATCATAAAAAAACTACTTTTTTGTTCGTATTTTCGACATATCTCCCTATGTTTTTACTCAAATTTCGATCGAGAGAGATCATTGGATGTGGAATTAAATTCTGCATCCAATGAGTACCGACTCATCATACTTTTGATGGGCCCCGCTACCCCCAAAAACAAGAAATAGCTGAAAAATGTGATGATGATATTATCATCACATTTTTTTCAGCTATTTCTTTTTTTGGGGGTACTAGGTCCCATAAATAGTATGCAAAGTGAGTACTCGTTGGATGCAGAGTTTAATTATGCATCCAATGAGCTCTCCCGACCAAAATTTGAGTAAAAACACAGGGAGATATGTCGAAAATACGAACAAAAAAGTAGTTTTTTTTCTTTTCTTCCTCCAAAATTAATAAATATTATTTTATTATTTTAACTATTATTTTATTATTTTCCTTAGGAGGTCCATTTTGAGTTGAAATTTCCTCTAATGTGAAGAAAAGGAAAAACAGTGGGAGAAAGATACAGGAATGTGGGTTGAAAAATAAAAGGCTTTTGAAACAAAACAAGCATAGTTGGAAAAGGAACTGAAAGAACTGAAGGAAAAGGATAAGGAACAACAAGTGCCAGTTGTTTTGTCTTCTATACAATCTGGTACAGATTCTCTTTCTCAAGCTATGTCTCAGGTAAGTCTCAAAGCTTTAGAAATCATTGGTTTGAAGAAACAAAATAAGAACTTGGAAGACATGGTTGTAAAGAAGGAACAAGAAAGAAAGAAGTTGGAAGGGAGCTAGTAGAAAAGAATAACAAATTGTAAAAATAAGTTTAAGGACAATCAGCCTCACAAGGAGCAAAGTATCTTATCTGGGATGTACTGATAGCAGAGGCTTCCAAGCTCAGGTCCTATTTGGATTTTATTCTAGACAAAGAGATTGTTACACTAGCTACTAAACAAAATGTTCAGATGGTAAAGCAGGTCTTGAACAAAAATCCCATGGACACAGCTAATAATGCAATCAGTTTCTTGAACAATTTGACAGAAGAAGAATCTAGGAAATCAAATATCCAGGATAGAGTTTTGGTCATCATTGGGCAAGAAAAGTGGTGAATAAATATCATCATTTAGAAACAGTTCAAGCAAATATTGATGTTATGCATAATCAGATTATAGAATTCATTCATATTTTTAATCATGTATTCCAAAGAGGGATTCCTTTCTTTTGGGAGGATAAAGGAGGAATGTTGTCTCAGAAGGATTACAATGATAGATTAATCAATTGCAGACAAGATCACAAACAATTTGATTATATGGAGCAACAATCCTTGTCAGGAAATACTGTGATTGACAAATTGGTTGGAGACTTTGAAATGTTGTTTAACTTTAAATCTACATGTGCCAAATCACCATATTTCTCTTACCCATAAAATGTGGAGCTCAAGGTGTTGGCTAAGGAGATGATCAGTCTGGATCTGTCAGCTGATGATCAATGGAAAACAATTGAAAATTATGGGAAAAGTAAATAAAAATTGCACCAATGAATACATTCCTAAGTGTGATGAGGATCAAAGAGACAGCTGTAGGATGATCAAGCGAGCCAGAATCCTAAAGAGGCATTACTATTTTAAATCAAGCATGCGCGTCGCCCCCATTATTTTTTGTTTTATGAAAATTGTGGCAAATGTGCCACGTTAGAGTTTGTTGGAAGTTTGTTTCTCAATTTGTAACTAATTTCGACCTTGTTTTGAGGTTCGTCTCGAGGGTCTAAGACACTATAAATATACCCTCAACAGATGATGAAAGGGTTGAAACTCATGAGGCTTTTGTGTTATGTGATTTGAGATGTGTTTTCAATGAAAGTTGCAAAGCCGGATGCTGACCTTTGATTGCAATAATTCATGTATATTTCTTAGTTACAGTCTATGATTTCTTTTCTTATGTGCATGTCCTTCTTATGAATCTTTCCATTATGTTTTCTCTCATATATGAGATAAGTGTGTGATAGTTTTTAGAATGCATACTTGGTTATGCTATGTCTATCATCTCAGATATTCACAAATTGTTTCTACCAAAGTTAATGCCAAATTCATCTAACTGGTGCTCTGTGTTAATGGACTGTCATCTTTCCTTATTTTCCACCAGACCAAAAATATATTGACTGTAATTGAAGTATTATATTGTTTTTGCATACATTTCCCATGCAAATTTATTTGTGTTTCTTGAGAATTGTGACTCCATAGCCCAATCTACCCTTACCCTATTTCAACCACAACAATCTCTGAATCTCATTTCATGTTTGTATATGGCCTTGTTATATATCTGTGAGAGATTCCTCTCTAGAAACAGAGAAGCCAGCTCCCTTTCCTAAAGTGGTTATGTTGTTACCTCAGGGTTCACCTTCCACAACCTTGGGTAAGATTCCAAGTGCTAACAAGCTAGTGTCATTGCCAAGGATGCGAAAGTGCAAATCATCCCTAGGAGAAACGACGAAGACTCAAAAGAGAAGGGGTTTCTGTGGGAAAAAAGAGACTTATGCATTTGAATAAGGTTGTATATTTTCCCTGGCGACTCCATCATGGTTCTGAAAAAATACCAAAAGGAATCCTGACTTCCAAGCAACCACATACACGAGGTAATCCTGACACTGAAATATTACAAGGTGTGGATAACCCAAATAAATTGGTTAGAAATAAAGGAAAATACCAATTAGATATTCCTCAATTTGAAAATTCATCTACTCAAGAATTTCGTAGTATTCAAGATTCTGTGTGGGAAACTAATTTTGAAATATGACTATTAAAGTATAAGTCTGGTTCTTACTTGAAGAACACAAAATTAAATCCTAGTAGGTTAGAGTGATATCTGCTTGACTTTCTTTGGCAGAACCTTCAAAACTTAGAGAAAACTAGTGCAAGAAACCCTATTGTTCAGAACTTTCATCCTTATATCCCACTAGTTGTTCAAAACCCTCCAGCTTTCCAAGCACCTCCTGTAGTTCTAAATATACCTAGACCAATGGTGGCTAGGTTTACCCCTTTGGCCTTTCTTACTGCATTACATGACCTCCCTCTAAATTATTCCCAAAGAATTACCTTGTATGATGTGGAGGGTAATTTCTCAGCCAGGAAACATGTGGATAGATTTGATGACTTCATTGATCTAGAATAAGAGGATTATGAATATGTTAATATGAGACTATTTGCACAAAGCCTATCTAGGGAATCCAAAAAATGGTTTAGGGACTTCCCTACTGGATCTATTCTTACATTCCAAGCATTCTAGGCTACATTCTTATAAAGGTGGGGTGATAAAAAGAGTCCATTACAAGTCCTATCTCAATATAATAGTCTCAAGAAAGGGGGTTTTGATTCTGTCCATGAATTCTCAAGTTGTTTCATGAGATTATATAACTCCATCCCTACTGATATAAAACCTCTAGTAGGCGCTGCTAAACTCCACTATGCTGATGCTTTTGAAATTAATTTTGCTTTATTATTGAGAGAGAGAGGAGATCAGTTGGCCTTCTTGACATGTTTAAAGATGCATTAGAAGTATAAGTAGAAATGATGGCTTGTGGAAAGATGAAGCATATATTAGAGACTGATAAAAGAAGAATCAGGGAGGAACTTGTATCATCTACTTTTGTTGCTTCCTCTTCCAGTGATATAAAATTTGAGATGATATTAAAGGAAATGGATAAACTGATTGTAGATAACAGGCCACTAAATAGGGAACAAAATGAGCCTCAAATCAGAAATCCTAATTTCAAAAGACCCAATCCTCCTCAACCCCCACAAATCAGACAAAGGAATGTAAGGAATCCTAGAAATCCAAATGACCAACAAATACAGCCACCCTTCCCTGAAAACTACATTGATGATGAAGGTGAGGCTGAACCTATTGAATACCAAATCCATCATTTCGGTGATTTGGATTCTGATATATACCTCACAGAAACATAACATAACATGTATGCATAGGAGGATGCTAAAAAGGATTTTGAGATAGAATCAGAATAGTACCAAAGGGGGTAAACATATGCTATGGATGATGTCCAAAGAAAGAATCAATTGAGGAATAGAGATTTTAATGTCAATAAGGGAAAGATCAATCCAAATCAGCCTTCTAGCAATCAATAGAGCACTGATAAGAAAAATGAAAAAGAAAAAGAAAAAAATGTATATAAAAAGCCTATAAATAAAGTAGAAAAGAACAAATAGGTTAAACAACCAGCACTGATAGATGTGGAGAAAATTGTTTCCACCTTCAACCTACAAACAAAGCTTTCAAAGGTAAAAATATCCATCCCTTTTAATGAGTTGCTAAGAAATAGAGAATACAAAGACAAGATAACAGGTATGGTTAGGAATCACGGAGAATTTCAACCTGATATCTTAGAATTGAACGATGATGCTCCTACTATTATATTTGGGTCTAAAATCGAAAATGGAGATGAATATGAAGTTCCCCCTTTTTACCTAAGTCTAAATTTACATGATATGGTCGTGCACAATGCCATGTTGGATTCGGGTGCCTCCCATAATCTGATGCCAAAGGGAGTAGTAGAAATCTTGGGATTAGAAGTTACTAGACCCTATAAATATATGTACTCTTTTGATTCCAGGAAGGTAAAATGTCTTGGAATGATTAAAGATATGGCAGTAACTTTGATAGAAATGCCCTCTAAAATTGTAGTAATAGATGTTGTTGTAGCAGACAATCGTCCAAAATTTGGTGTGTTACTCTCAAGGTATTGGACCTCTAAATTAAAGGGAAGTTTGGAAATGGACATGTCCTATGCTACCATTTCTATGGCTGGAGGGAGTAAAAGGTTGTACAGTGAGAAAATATCCCCATATGTAGTTAGCATTCAAGACAAACCAGATGATCATGCTATATATGTTGTTGATACTGACTTGGGGTATTCCATTTTCTTTAATGATATTTCTCCCAGTGATCTTAAAATTTCTGCACCTGTTGAAATGAAGGAGGAAGAAGAGTCTCCAAAGAAACAAGAAGCTTTAGAGAAGAAACAGAAAGAAGAAGGTCTCTGGACCATGTATTTTAATGGGTCAATGGCTAAGGTTGGTGTTGGTGCAAGTGTGTATATTATTTATCCCATCAGGGATTTTGAAAGTCTATCTGATAAGATAAATTTTGAATGTACTAACAATGTGTCCGAGTATGAAGCTTTATTGTTAGGGTTCCATTATTTGAATTATTTGGGAGCCAAAAGGATACAAGTCATAAGGGACTCAGAGCTAGTAATAAACCAGGTAAATGACATCTATCAAACCAGGCATCCTAGAATGAGGGACTATAGAAATGAAGTGTGGGATATGTTTGGTAATTATTTTACTGAGAATACAATCAGAGTAGTCCCCAGATATGAAAACACAGTGGCTGAATCCTTAGTTGTTGATGTTGGAAAATTAAAATCGCCCGGTGTTGGCCAAAGGAAGTACTATAAGGTTGAAATTATAAACAAACCCTCCATACCAGATAACTCCAAATACTGGCAGGTATTTGAATATGATATGTAGATTAAGATATTTTTGGAGTTATCTAGTGAGTTTGTAAATACTCAGGTAGATAATGAAAATGACAATCTTGAGAAATCTCAAGATGATGAAGATAGTGAAGAAGGGATTGCAAAAAAAATGAAGTACAAAAATTCGCTGGGAGGGAAGGATATAGTGCAATTGAAAGGTAATCATATTCCCAGGTACTTGATCCCTCTAGAGAAATTGTTTGACCAAAACGATGTCACTAAGAATCTGAAGATGAAGCCTGGCGATGATGTCGTCAAAGATAAAATTATAGGGACCAAAGAGCACCCAAATATCATAAAAATATCAAAGAGCTTTCCTTCCAAAGAAAAGGAAGATTATATCAATTTGATGAAAAGGTACACATACCTCTTTGCAAGGAGATATAAGGATCCTAAAGAGTATGAGAACTCCATCATACAACATACTATCCCTATAAAACCCGGTGAGAGACCTTTTAGATAGAAATTGAAAAGAGTTAATCCAAACTTGTTGCCTGTCATTGAGAAAGAGATCAGAAAATTTTTCAATGCCAAGATCATTGTAAATATAAGGTTTTCCAAGTGGGTTATGAATCTGGTACCTGTTAGAAAGAATAATGGTGAAATCCAGCTTTGTATAGATTTCAGAAATATTAACAAAGTCTCTTTGAAATATAACTATCCTCTTCCCAAGATGGAACATATTTTGCAGAAAGTGGTGGGGTCTGAGAGGATTTCCACCATGGATGGTTTTTTAGGGTACAATCAGATAAAGGTGTTTCCTGGAGATCAAGAGAAGACTTCCTTCACTACACCATGGGGTACTTTTATGTACGCTAAGATTCCCTTTTCTCTAATGAATTCAGGGGCCACTTTCCAGCGCGCCATAGAAATTGCCTTTGTGGAGGAAAAAGATAAGTTCATAGTTATCTATATGGATGATATTACTGTGTATTCTAGATCTGATAGGGAGCATATCTGGCATTTGCAAAACGTTTTCTTGAAATGTAAAAAGTATGGAATATCATTAAACCCCAGGAAATAAAAATTTGGGTTAGAGGAAGGAAAATTGTTGGGACACGTCATTTAAAAGGATGGAATCAAGATCGATCCAAAGAGGATCAAGGAAATCCAGAAGGTCGAAGAACCAAGGAGAAAAAAGGAAGTGCAATACTGCATTGGGAAGGTAAATTTTATAAGAAGGCTCTGTTATACACCAGAATGGCACCTCTCCATCCGAGTGCTGACTTTCCTCATGTTGGCACACAAAAGGACACTTATGGATTGAGGTTTTCCCAGAACACTATAGCTTGGCTTATTATGGAATACATTTCTGCCTTTATCCATCCAGTTACTTTGCCATTTTAGCCATGTTAGGATGTATTCGCGACTCTCCCTATTAACAACTCGTGCATCATTCGCGAGTATCCTTCATAGCAAGTCGCGAATCTTGGTATTCACGGGTTGCTCTTATGTAGAGTCGCGCATCATTCACGGGTTGC
>LPNX010982493.1:179325-205011 GCA_001517045.1 Pseudotsuga menziesii | reverse complement strand
GTTAGTCAGGTGTGGACCTTTCTCATCTCTGAATCTTGTTTATATATACTTGCTGAACATTGTGCATCTCTCTTTCAACCCCAGTACGTTGATGGCCTCTCAAACCCTAGCCATAGGACACTTTCCTTTACAACAGAACTGGTGACTCCGCTGGGGACTAGCCTTGTCTGTTTGGGGTTTTTCTCTTGATTTCTTTCAGCTTTTGCATTGTTTCAGGTCTTTCTTGCCACTTAGGAACACCTTGTAAGTCTGATAGCAAACCTTCCCTACCTTCCTAAGGCATTTTGTTGATCTTTTTTAATATTTTCCTCCCCATTCGCGACTTGCTCTTTTGAACAGTCGCGAATGCAAGCTTGCATTCGCGTGTTGCTGCATTGAGCAGTCGCGTGTCATTCGCGACCTGCCCTTATAGACAGTCGCATATATACCTGGAAGTTTGGATTTTTTAAGTCAGTTTTGCTTGTCCCCTTCTTCAGGTAATCCCTGTTTGTGAGTGGTGTCTCTTTATGAATGCTGTGTAGCTTGTCTGAAGACTTTTGGTGATCACCCTACCTGCTTTTTCAAAAGCCTTTGAGTCTTTTTGCTTGGAGTAATTCTTGCTTGTTTGCTTTATTAGATCCAATTTTACTCAAAGCACAGTGCATTTCAGGTGCATGGTGGGTCTGTTAAGGTCTTCTGCGAGTGCATGAATCTAGGGAGTTTGTGTCATTATTTTTGTTGTTCTTTATCTATGTGGTAAGCCCCTTTATAGCATTAGGATTTACTCTTTGCTCTTTCACCTGTCTCCTTTGCTTGGTTTGCTTTTTGGCCTTTTTTTTCTGATCAGCCTCTGTTAGTGGCCTTTGTTTGATTTCAGAAGCTTGTGGATGTTGTTTTCCTCCTTCTTTGGTTGGTCTACTTCACCTTGCCAAAATAGTTGTCTTGTCTCTTATACAAGCCTTTCTTCCAAGTAGGGTTTATGCTGACTTTAGTTGGTTTTAGAGTTTGTTGGGTGGTTGCATAGCAAAGTTCCTTTTGCTTTGTTCTTTTTATCTGCATGCTTTGCTTTGTAGGTAGTTTTTCTTTTGCATTTTATAAAATAAAATTAAAAAGAACTTCTTTTTCCTGCTTTTCCTCCTACCTCTTTCTTTGGTTTGACCTTGTGGACAAGGTACTAAGCAACCTTTGTTTGTAGGTTTAGATTGATGCTTGGGACTTCTTGACCTTTGTTTATGTCAGTCTTTATGCTCAGTCTTTTCATTCCAAAGTATTGGCTTGTTTACTTTTGTAAGCTTTCCTTTTAAAAGAGGTTTATATTCAACTTTAGGGAAACCTAGGGTTTGTTTTTGGGGTATAAAGTAGTTGTCTATTTGCTTTGCTTACAGTAATTGCTTGCATTAGTTGATAGGCTGATTTTTTCTTTTGCATTTATAAAAGAAAAATACAAAAACATGTATTTGCTTTATATGCATGTAGATTAGGTTCTTAGTCTAGATTGCATAGCATATCGTTGTTTTTGGAAAAATATAAAAAGATTTTAGATTTTTGGCTTTCAAGTTTCTATTTGAAAAAGAAATATAAAGAGAATAGCTATTTGCTTTTTTGCATTTCATTTCTCTTTACTTAGTCATTTTGTTTCAATTTTTGAGTCAAAACACCACCAGTTTACCATTCCATTTCCTCTTGAGTAAGAAACATCCCTTTAAAATGAACATATAATTTAAAATTTACTAGCAAGTTTTATTTTATAGGGTCATACACCAACTAGATTAGGCTAGACTTGTGGGCTAGGAAGTGTAAACTTCCCACAAGTTATAAAACTCAGACGTAGTGGACCTTTCACTAGGTAAATCCTTGACTTTATCACTGTATCTGGGAAGCTCCTCTTAAATGGGAGTTAAGCATGAGGCCGCGTGGAGGCTTGGACAGAGGAGATAACCCTCTGAATCCTTGTCAAAGCATAACTCAGGACTTTTGCGCATCTGGGGATTCTGTCCTAGACAGAGTTTCAGGCTTAGCTACCCTGCCCATGCGTACGAGTTCATCTTGCGACTGTCCCCCCAGACTGTTGGTATTGCCAAGGTAGCCTTTAGTCTCTTGACATCTAGGGTTCATACACAGGTAAACCGGAAGGTTATTTCTAGTTGACCTTGGATGAGCTTGGAAGATAACCCTTGTGGAAAGTGCAGGAGGGTGGTGGGTGATTCCTCTGCTTGTGCCTGAGAACCACCTCAAGGACACGAAGTAACTTTCTATCATCTTTCTTCTGGAAAGTACATCTTATACCTGTTTGTCTGTTTGGGCTTTAGGAATTTTTTAGTGAGTGCTGTGTGGTTTGTCTGTACTTAGTGGGCCTTTAGGTGTCTGCTTTGTAATTCAGACTTTGTCTCTTGTTTTGAATCTATGGCTAACACCCCTTTGAACACCAACCAAGAGATCCCCATGATGGGAGCTCCTTGTCCTATTCCTCTCACAGGGAATGTTGGCGTTCCCTTGATGGCCACCCTGAATCTTCTGGGATTCACCCTAGGGCTACCGGTGTGGTTATTTTCCACTCCAACTGTCTTGAATGCTCCTGATGCTTCTCAAGTAAGCTCCTTATATCAAGGGCATCAAAACACTGTCTCCCCTTCACCTGTAGTTAGTTCTCCTCCTCCTTCTACCTCATGCAGCGAAAGTACTGATACTAGTAACCAGCAGTCTAAAAGGAGTAAAAGAAGGAGGAATAGGAAGAAAGCACGTAAGCAAGGGGGTACCCATTCAACCTCTGCAAGTCAAGTTGAACCTCACCACCCAGCCTCGGTTGTTCAAGCTGGGGGCACCCATCCAACCTCTGCAGGTCATGTTGGACCTAGTCACTCAACCTCTGGTGTTCACGTTGAGTGCACCCATTCAACCTCTGGTTTTCAAGTTGAACCATCCTATCCAACCTCTATTGTTCATGTTGGATCTATCCATCCAGCCTCTGGTGATCAAGCTGGGGGGATCCTTCCAACCTTTCTAGGTCATGTAGGATCCTGTCACTCAACCTCTGGTGTTCAAGCTGAGTGCATCCGTTCAACCGCTGGTTTCCAAGTTGAACCTTCCCATCCAACCTCTGTTGTTCAAGTTGGATCCATCCATCCAGCCTCTGGTGTTCACGCTGGTGGGATCCTTCCAACCTTTCCAAGTCATGTTGGATCCTGTCACTCAGCCTCTGGTGTTCATGTTGAGTGCACTCGTTCAACCTCTGGTTTTCAAGTTGAACCTCCCCATCCAACCTCTGTTGTTCAAGTTGGATCCATCCATCCAGCCTCTGGTGTTCATGTTGAGTGCACTCGTTCAACCTCTGGTTTTCAAGGTGAACCTCCCCATCCAACCTCTGTTAGCCATGTTGGATCCATCCACCCAGCCTCTGTTGCGCAAGCTGGGGGCACACACTCAACTGCTGCAAAGCATGTTGATCCTTACCATTCAGCCTCTGCTTTGCATGTTGATGGTGCCCAGTCAACCACTGCGAGTCATGTTGACACTGTTGACAAGTCTACCCGTTCAACACACAAGCTCAAGTTTCCTTGTAAGCTTTGTGAGGGAGATCACCTTACTTATAAATGCCCTTCTATTGCAGAGGTGCGAGGAGTTTGGATTCATGGTCATCCCGTTTTTGAACATTATGGAGTCTCTCAACAACCGGCCTCTCTTAGTGAGGTTGGACCCAGTCACCCAGCCTCTGTTGTTCACGCTAGGGTAAAACTCTCATCCTCTGCAGGTCATGTTGAGAGAAAACAGTCATCCACTGCTAGTCATGCTGATACCGTTGAGAAAACTGGTGGTTCGAAGCATCATCTTAAGTTCCCTTGTGTGCTATGCAAGGGAGATCACATTACTCATATGTGCCCTACTATCCCAGATGTGCGAAGAGTGTGGTCCGAGGCTCATGGATTTCATTCTTCTAAACACCCTATAGTTTCTCAACAACCTACTCAACCTTTGGTTGATCAAGTGGTCGAACAAATCTCATATTTGGTCGATCCCACTCTTCTTTCAGAGAGTGCTCCTCATGTGATTGAACTAATGCCATATTTGGTCAATCCCACTCTCCCTTCAGAGAGTGACTTTGCTGAAGCGGTTGAATCGATTCTAGTATCGATCAATCCCACTCTTCCTTTGGAGAGTGAAGTGTCTACTAGTCACATTTTCTTCACTACCAGTTCAGATCTTACTGAACAAGGGGGAACTGAACTTGTTTCGGATCAACCCCCACCAAGCCCTCGGATTGCTTCCTTTGATTGGGATAGCCTAGTTGAGCTGCGCCTTCCTTCCCATGCACCTTTCCAGATAAAGGTCAAAGTTGAACCCTATACAATTGCTCGTTGCATTGTTGATGAAGGATCCTCAGTTAGTATTTTGTCTGCTCGTGCTTGGCGAGGTATGGGATCTCCCAGCCTTGTGTCGACTGCTAGTCAGTTACTGGCATTTGATAGAAGAACTTGTCTAGCCTTGGGAATTCTTCCTCAAACACCTGTTACTTTGGGTGGGAAGACCGTCTTAGTTGACTTCATGGTGATAGAAGACCCCTTGGACTTTAATATGCTCCTTGGACGTGATTATGTCTATGCCATGCAAGCTATAGTGTCAACATTATTTCGTGTGATGTACTTTAATCATGGCGAAGAAATTGTCACTATCGATCAGTTGGATTTTCTTGATCCGTCTCCTGACCCAAGCAGAGACCAAGTCTTTCCTTTGTTGATTGCCAGTGTTTCTGTAGACACTACTCCGCCACAGGTGAACTATGTGGCTTCTTGTCATTTGTGTTCAATTGCTACTGAGAGGCAGCCTCTGTTTTCATGCTTACCTTCTCGGGACTTGGTCCCAGCAGTTGATCGGGTGAGTCATCCTATACAGATGGTAGAGCCTTCTCTCCACTCTGTCCATACATTTGAAAGTTCAGATATGTGTCCTATCTCGGATGATTTCTTCCCTTTGGATGAAGTCTTCCTGGAGTCTTTGATACAGTCTGACCTTCTTTTTCAGTTGTGATTAAGTCTAACCCTGATTTTCTTAGTAAGCCTTCCCGTTTTCTTATGTTGGTTTTTGTTGAGTCTTTTGATTCTTCATTTGAAAAGCAAGTTAGTGATCTTAATGAGTTTGATTTTTTCTTATGAATTTCTCAGCTCCTGTGATTTTGAGTTTGTTCCTGCAAACTCTATCTCCCTTGTTGATTTTTGCTTCTCTTCTGAGGTTGATCTTATTGATTATAAACCCTCGAGCCTTGGTCCTATAGAATCTTCTTCAGTTGATTCTGCCTTGACTTTTCCTTTTGTAGAAGATAGCAAAGTCACAAGTGTTTCTGCCAAAGTGACCCGCATCGGATTGTTTCTTCTGATGTTGTTGTTTCTTGGAGACAGGATTATTAGTTGGATTCACAACTGTTTATGGTCCTCACCTTGTTGTTCAAGCTGTAATTGCATTTGCATGTGCCCTGCTCGCACTTGGGCATCCACATTGGTGGTAGGTTATCTCTTTCTTGGACCATGTGGAATAATACGAGAAAGGATCCCTCTCTTTTATACTGAATTGAGAAGAGTATTCTCAGGCATAGGTTTATCTCTTTTCCGGACCTGAGGGACTAAACTTACGGAAAAGGAACCCCCGGTATGAGCTTAGTTTTCTCTTTTTCGTGCTCTGGACCAAAACATGAAAAAGATTCCGAGTGTACTTTATGTCTTTGTCATGCTCATTAAACCCTAAAAGAACAAAGCATCGAGTTTATTGTTGTAAGCCCCATTTCTCGTAACCAAATGGATCTTTCCGAGTGATCTTGCCTTCCTTCACACTCGTAAAACTCAGGCTATATGCTACTTTTGAAGGAGCGTTGGGTAGGTGGTAATTTAACCTTTTTCGGACCTTCCTGACTAAGTACGAAAAAGGTGCGACTTTTCTTCTTCGGAAGTTAAGAGAGTTCTTCTTTGGTTTGTTTTATACTTTTTCGGCCTCAGGAGACTAAATTGTATGAAAAAGGACCCCCCTGGAGTCTTCTTTGGAGTTTTCAGACTCTCTAAACTATGAAAACACCACCGAGCATGTACTAGTTCGGGCTCGTAAAATCCACGAATCAGTGCCTTATCAAGCATTCTTCTTTCTTTTCTTCGAGCTTGTCAAAAAATGAAGATGGTCTCGAGTTTGCTTTCTTGGACTCGTTAAACCTTTACAAGAAAGAAGGGAAGGGGAAGGTTTATTTGCATGTATTTTTACATCATGGCAGCAAGTCTTGTTTCCTTGAACAAAGCACCAGTTTTGAGTCTATCAACAGTTGGGTCCTAGTCTTTTGACCTTATCCTGATTCAGAGTTTTCTACTCCTCCAGTTGGTCTCTTTTCCAATTATATGGGGAATCTGTCAATGTCTCCTACATTGTAGATTTGTTTTGTTGGTCCTATTTTGTGTCAAAAGCTGCCTAAGTCACTTTTGTGTCGTGCTCACTGTTCAAGGATTAAACCTTTGTCGGCCATTCTGCAGTTGCCTTGACCTTTTGTGTCAACCATTCCCTGGTATCAGTTCATTACATCATGTCTTCAGCGGTCCTTTTTTTGAAATTCAGTACCATTTCCAGATCCAATTAGTCTTTGACTTACCTCATGTTGGATGATGAAGGATGCCTTAATGCCTTCCTTCCAACGGATCTCTTCCTATCGACTGCAACACATCTTGCTCTGGGAATGAGATTTAGAGTTTTATGACAGTACCTTGGGAATTGTTGTCCTCAATGGCAATTTCCCTCGCTATTGGATAGTGGGGATACCTTAATGTCTCCTACTCAATGGATTCTTCAAGTGTTCGACTTCAAGTCCTTGTAATCACACTTGTTAGAATGTACTAGGTACCTTGGGGACCATTTTCATTAATGGTGGTTTCCCTCGCATTTGTTAACGGTTTTCCTTATTGACCAGTAATCAAACGGCTTCCTCCATGTTCGACTTCAGCTCCTTTATTCGCATGGTTAGGATTCGTACCTTTTTTAGGCAGTTTGGATTGAAGACCTTGGGGCCGACAGTAGCATTGTCATTTTTGCTATTTCCCGAGTTGCGCAAGACCTTGTTATACTTTATATGACATTTTGCTGAGACATAGATCCACCTTGTATTTTTGTGGCTATGATCGATTTTTGAGCATGGATCCACCTTGTTCATTTGTGGCCATGGCTCCTTTAGATTTGATATGGCGCCTTTTTGTATATTGAGCGACCATGATAGTTTCATCAGTTATACATATGTTGGATCCGCCTGTATCTTTATGGCGATGTTTTGTATATGGACGTGTATGTCCCAGAGATCAGTTTTCTGACATTTATCTCTCTTTCAGGTACCTTCACTCGAGCTTTTGATCTTGGATTCTTTGCTCTCTCTCCATACTCAGTTGTTTCCTTTATAATGTATTTTGGCTATCATCTTCCCCTTTAACCTCACACATTAGGGGGCATCTGTTATACACCAGAATGGAACCTCTCTGTCCGAGTGCTGACTTTCCTCATGTTGGCACACAAAAGGACACTTATGGATTGAGGTTTTCCCAGAACACTATAGATTGGCTTATTATGGAATACATTTTTTCCTTTATCCAGCCAGTTACTTTGCCATTTTAGCCATGTTAGGATGTATTCGCGACTCTCCCTATTAACAACTCACACATCATTCACGAGTATCCTTCACAGCAAGTCGCGAATCTTGGTATTCGCGGGTTTCTCTTATGTAGAGTCGCGCATCATTTGCGGGTTACTCTACTGCAGACCCGCGAATGTGTTTCTTAACATTTAAATATTAAAACATGCGTTAACTGGAGATTAGTTATTTCATGTAACTGCATTTCCCTAACTGCTGTAACTTCTCTAACCTTCGAACTACCTTATTTCACCCATATAAATAGAAGTAGGAGAAGACATGAGAAGGACTTGGAATTTATGCACTATTATGCTGGAGGAATCGGGACTCTCTTTGCCTACACCTTTGCCCTGGAGGTCTTCCCTTAGTGTTGCAGAGCTTGGAGGCTGAGTTCTTTGGAGAAGAGAAGTAGCAGAACCAGATCAAGGTTTCGTGAGGTGCCAAACTTGAAGAGAAGGTATACTTGTACTTGTTTTCAAGATTAATAAATATGTGATGTCCTTCTTCTTCCCAAATCATTGTTCAATGTGTGATTGAATCTCTGTTTATGATCATATTATAATGTTATTCAGATCATTGTTTCATATTCATTTGATTATCATTGTCTTATATGTGGTCATAATGGCTTGAGGAAGGTATAACTTGTTTTGCAGGTCTCTTGGAGTGAGAGGAGCAAGAAGAGGATTGAAGAGAAAGCTTGGACCAGCCTTCGGTTAGTCAGGTTTGGACCTTTCTCATCTCTGAATCTTGTTTATATATACTTGCTGAACATTGTGCATCTCTCTTTCAACCCCAGTACGTTGATGGCCTCTTAAACCCTAGCCATATGACACTTTCCTTTACAACAGGCTCACCCCCATTTTTGTTGAAATACTAATGAATATCACCAACATATTGAAAAAGGACCATGATATTAAGTGGACAGTGGATGCAAGGAGAGCTTTCAAGGATATAAAACAGGCTATCATAGAAGCCCCTGTTCTGGTAAGTCTAGATTTTAGAAAAGATTTTTTAATCTTTTCTTATGCTTTTGATCACACTTTTATTGGATTGTTGTTACAGAAAAATGACCAAAACACTGAGAAGCCTATAGCCAATTTTAGCAAAGTGTTAAGAGACGGGAAGTTGAAATATGACATAATGGAGAAACAAGCATATGCTCTAGTCAAATCACTGAAATATTTTAGAGCCTATGTTCTTCATTCATACATCATGCTTATGTTCCTAGCAGTGTGGTGAAGGGCATCCTCACACAGCCTGGTCTGGAGGGTAAAAGATCAAAATGGATGGTTGTGTTTTTATAGTATGACATTGAGATAAAACCCACCAAACTAGTTAAGGGTCAAGGGTTGGAAAAATGATGACAAATTCCAACTGTGATTCCTTATAACTAAATTTATTAACCAGTCATTCGAACTAGTTGGACACAGAGGTGCAAGTAATGCCTATTTTATCCATATCTCCATGGTATTCTAGCATTGTATATGTACTGCAAAATTTGCAGGCTCTTGCAGGGTTAAGTAAAACAAGGGAAAGGTCAGTAAAGATAAAATATGCCAAGTTTTGTATTCTGAATGAATATTTATATTGGAAAGATCTTGATGGTGTATTATTAAATTGTCTTTTGGAGAATGAAGCCCAGCAGACTATAGAAAAGTTTCATGAAGGATATTGTGGGGGGCACCATTCTTGGAAAGTAACAACAAACAAAATTTTGAGAGTTGGTTTCTACTGGCCCTCATTATTTTCTGATGATTATAAAGATATCACTAAATGCCACCAATGCCATATTTTTATGGTAAGAGGAAGCTTGTTCCACTTCCTCTTAACCCGATATGTGTAGAAGCACCTTTTCAGCAGTGGGAACTAGACTTCATTGGGGAAATAAACCCAAACTCTTCTGGAAATCATAGATGGATTTTGACATCCACAGACTATTTCACAAAGTGGATTGAGGAAATACCTACCAGGAGGGCTACTAATGAAGTGATTATGGGTTTTCTAGAAGAAAACATTTTTGCTAGGTTTGGATGCCCTAGGAGGATTGTGACAAACAATGAAACAAATGTCAAGTCCAAGAAGATGATTGATTTTTGTCATAAGTATCATATCAACCTCAACCATTATACTACCTATTATCCCCAAGGGAATGGGATAGAAGAATCTTCAAATAAAATCATAGTAAGGATTATTAAGAAATTGTTGGAAGATAACAAGAGATCCTGACATACAAAGATGAAATATGCTTTGTGGGATTATAGAATCAACACAAAAACAACAATTGGAATGTCACCATTCTAGCTAGTATATGGAGTTGAAGTAGTCTTTCCAGCATCCTCGAGAGTTCCAATCATGAGGCTGTTGCAGGAACAACAAAGTGAACCAAATCATATGTAGAGGAGATTCAATCAAATTATAGAATTGAATGAGCTAAGAGACAAGGCCTATGGTAAAGTACAGATACTTTAAGAAAAAATGAAGAGTACTTTTGATAGGAATGTAAAAGAGGAGAAATTCTTGGTTGAATATTTGGTTCTGAAATGGGATGCACCTCATGAAGAGGAGGGGAAACATGGGTAGTTTAATCACATGTGGGTTGGTCCTTACATCATTGCAGCATACAGGGGAGAGAATGCTTTCATTCTGCAGCATCAAGAGGGATATCTGCTGGAAGGAGGTCCAGTAAATGGAAGGTTTCTCAATCATTATTTGACCTGAAGGGAAGAGGTAAACTTCTGTATCATAGTTGTATATATTTCTTTATTTTCAAACAGTAAAAATGGTGATCCCATAGGATTTGAAGCCCGAAGAGAAGGACATAAGATCTAGAAGGGTAGCCATGTTCCCTTTTCTTTGTTTTGTGTTTACAGAAACAACAATAATAAAAAAATTTGAAGTCTGAAATATGGGGAGCCTCCCAATGGATTCGCCACTTGTTCTATGTGTTCTTTGCTACCTAACAAGGAGGACATCATCCCTATTTGGAACCACTTGTTAGCACTTTCTTTGTGCTAAATAGTTGGAGGGGATTGGACCTGTGAAAGGAGAAATAAGGTCTGTCAAATTTTTATAATTTTTATAACATATGACATTGGAGGATATTAATGAGTTTCTGCAGGTATCTTAAGGGTCATTTCTAAGCTGAGATTGAATAATAATCGAAGAAACTCCAGTTTTTCAGCTTTGAGGATGTATGAGAGTAAGTAAATATGTTCCTAGTTGTATGTTGACAAGAAATGAAAGGCTTAAGTGAACAGGTTTGAGAATTTTGGTGAAAGAAGGAACATGTTAGCTCGTAGGTACCACTGTCCGTTGGATGAAGATGAGTAAAAATATCTATGGTCGTCAACAATTTCTCTGTTTAAATGTGCAGGGAGAAATAAAATGTTTAGATTAGTGAAATGGTGTAAAAAGGGTTGTATTTCGATGGTGGCAATCAATGGTCAGATCAGATCGATGAAGGAAATCTATTTCGCAAATCTAAAATGCACAACAAAATGGAATTTTTGAATTTGTGGAATCACTTAAACACCTGCAAGTTTCAAGGGCCAAGATCGAAGATGGTTTAGATCGGCGATGGAGGTGAATTCTGTTGATCTAAAGTGATTGTGAAAGAGCGCATTTCAAATCTGTAGAATGTTTTAAAGAGATGGCATGTTTCAATGGTGGAGATCAAGTCGGAGATAGATCTACAAATGAGAATGATTTCACAGATTGAACATGCACAAAGGGAATCACTTTCAAAATTTGCAGAATTTGGTAGGCCCTTCCAGCTTGAATGGCGGAGATGTAAGGTGGATTTTGCTCGATGGCTGAGATCAATTCCGCAAATTAGAGATGCATGGAGGAATATATCTTGGAATTCAGCGAAATATTAAAATGGTCCCACCTTTTGATGGGCCAGATGAGGTATGGTCCAAATTAATGGTTGATAGGGATTTCACCATTTCAAAGAGACAAAAAGAAGGATTTTGGTGAGGGTGTGGAAGCCAAAAAATGGATGGTTCATATCTGGGGATTCTTTCAGATCCAAGGAGGAGATTGAAGGGTGATATAGCGGGAATGAGATAGTATGAGTAACCAATGGTCAAGAGTAAAGGGCTCAGATTAAAAGGTGCCAAATCTATGGGTGAAGTTCCATTTGATTGGAAAAAATGCATAGTCAATAGGAGGAATAAAATAATACAAATTCCAGCACGTGGATTCAAACCATTTTTTTTAGCATTGGAAAGCGATATTTCAAACCGTGCAGAATGTGCCACCATGGAAAAACCTCCCAACCAATCTTTCAACTGACCTAGTAGGTTTACTTCTCTCCTAAACTAATATTTCATGGCTTAAGTGGAAGATTTAGAAGTCCAGAGTCTCAAGTACTAGAATGTTGAAGAATCCCTTGAGGATAAAGATTCTGAAATATTTGATACTATCCTACTAAATGATAATGTAGAAATTGCAAAAAAACAAATTGAAAATACTAAAAGACCACGAAATTAATACTCATGGAGCATTCAGTTCATATTTCTTTTATTTTTCTGTTGAGCAAACCCCTAATTTCCCAGAGTTCGTTGAGTGGTGTGCCAGTAACTACTCTCCTTCCGAGGGGGTAATAATGGATGCATCTAGGTCTAATATTTTGTGTCCAATAAATTCCCTTGTCATCCGAAACACTTTACTAATCCCCGCTGATTTTTCCCAAACGTCTAAAGAATGAAAAGAAAAAAACCTACTCCAGTTTTTTTGAGAGTCCTCAGTCAAAAACAAAGAATCTCTCCTCAAAACCTGCTCAAAACCTAAGAGTCAATTGCTAAATCACCCTTTTTCAATTTATTACAACTTGTTCAATGAAGAAACACAGTCTCTGATAACCCTGGCAAGTCAGTTTTTGGGTATGAATACAGATAAATTCATCACAGAACCCTTGTTGAGTCTAATATTCACCCTTAGCACTGGTCAAGTAGGGTCTGAGCCATTGACTCAGCCCATGTAGTCTTCGTGTCTTAAATTTGATGAGTTTTTAGCTAAGAAAATTCATTCTCAACTAATAAACTTCCACAGGACAAGAACTTTCAGGTTTCAATCTTTTCTTATGGGGATGTTTTTAACATTCAATCAAGATAACCTACAACTCCCATAGATGGATGTAACAAATGAAATCAATAAATATTACAGTAAGTTTATTAATTTTCTTATGGCACTAGTATATAATGTTTTCTTTCGAGAAAAATTACCTAGAGTACTCCCTGAAATGAAGGAATTATTGCAGCTATCACCTGAAAGAAGAGTATGGGATTGGTTCCTTTCTGAACATAATACATTGATTAGGGTATATGGGTTTACTCATCAACCTTATGTCCTTCCAGAATTCCTAACAGTCAGAGTGTTTTCCTTGTAATTGATTAGACAAAGGCTAATAGTTGAAGATGAGAATTTCTTGAGCTATAAGAAGCCTTCAGGAATCAAATTTCCATGGACAGTTGGTCCTCTTACCATTAAAAATAAATCATCCTTATCATTGATCGAAATCATGCTCATATAAATGGGATTTTCAATGGAAGCCGCAGTTAATTATGACCCTCACCATGTCATCTCAGAGAGGAAACAAGCAAATAAAAATAAGCCATTTGAGCATTCTGAGGTGGTAGGATTGTCTGAGGTAGCTAATTGGATAGACTATCCCAAGGATAGTAATAATAGTGAGGATATACAAGAGGATTCACTTTCACCTACACCAGGTGGTTCTCCTCCTCCACAATATCTTTTTAGTATTGTTGCTATAGCTACTCATATCACTCCATTGGCTAGTTTTTTCAAAAAAGTGAATAAGAGAGATTTCCCAAAATCCATGGATGTATATGAGGAAGACACTACGAGAAAATCCAAGAAACAAAATATTGAAAAGCGAGGACAACTTGTACAGGTTGCGAATACTAAAGGAAAAAAGAGGCATGTGAAGGTCAAAGGCCCAGCCTTTGAAATCCAGGCATACACATTTGATAATGTTCTTGAAGGAACTGTAGATAAGTACAAGTCCAAAACTGAATTGCTAAACATATATAAATATGTAGGTGAAAAGAATTTTGATGAAAAGATGAAGCTGAATGATGAAGAGAGAAAATTGTCTAGTCAATATTTATCCCTGATGACTCTTAGGGATCAGGCTAAAGACACCTTAAATTTGGCAGTAACTACAGGAAATAAAGTGGCTGAATTAAGGATGAGCTTGAAGAATATTCCTACTACTGATATGATCCACTTACACAGAGAAACATGTGATATCATTTATATTGATTTGTTACAGTAAACATTGAAAGTATCAAAGTTACAATTTAGCAAGAAAAGAGTTGAAGACCTGCTCAAAAAGGAGAAGGTGGAGGATAAGGCCCACCATGAACATATAAAGAAACTTCAAGTGGAATTATTGGTGGCTGGAACTCAGGCTTATAAGGGCGATGCCACATAGAAGCTATTAAAAAAAATGCAATTCAATTGCTTAAAAAGAAGCTAAATATAACATCTACTCAACTCATACAAACCTCTGAGTTGACAGAGTTTGAAAAAAAGAAGGAAGCTTTGAGTACTGAACTAATTGATTGTAAGGAAAGATTGCTGAAATTTGAAGAGAAGGAAAAATAGTGGGAGAAATATACAAGACTCTAGGATGAAAAAGAAAAGCATTTTGAAACATTACAAGCAGAGTTGGAAAAGGAACTGAAAGAATTGAAGGAAAAGGATAAGGAACAATAAGTTCTAGTTGTTTATTCTTTTGTACAATCTGGTAGAGATTCTCTTTCTCAAGCTATGTCTCAGGTAAGTCTCAAAGTTTTATAAATCATTGGTTTGAAGAAAAAAAATAAGAACTTGGAAGACATGGATGTAAAGAGGGAACAAGAAAGAAAGAAGTTGGAAGATAAGTGTAAGGAGTTGGTACAAAAGAATAATAAATTGGAAAAACAAGTTTGAAGACAATCAACCTTACAAGGAGAAAAGCATCTTATCTGGGATGTATCGATAGCAGAGGTTGCCAAGCTCATGCCCTATTTGGATTTTATTCTGAACAAAGATATTGTTACACTAGTTGCTAGACAAAATGTTCAGACGGTAAAGCAGGTCTTGAAAAAAAATGCCATGGACACAGCTAATAATGCAATCAGTTTCTTGAACAATTTGAGAGAAGAAGAAATCAAGAAAGAAAATATCCAGGATAGATTTTTGGTCATCACATGGGCAAGAAAAGTGGTGAATAAATATCATCATTTAAAAACAGTTCAAGCAAACATTGATGTTATGCATAAACATATTAAATAATTCATTCAAATTTTTAATCCTTTATTCAAAAGAGGGATTCCTTTCTTTTGGGAAGAGAAAGGAGGAATGTTGTCTCAGAAGGAGTACAATGACATATTAATCAATTGCAGACAAGATCACAGACAGTTTGATGATATGCAGCAACAACCCTTGTCAAGAAAGAATGTGATTGAAAAAATGGACTTTGAAATGTTGTTTGACTTTAAAGATACATGTTCCAAATTTCCATATTTCTCTTACCCAAAAAATATGGAGCTCAGGGTATTGGCTAAGGAGATGATCAGTCTGGATCTTACAGCTGTTGATCAATGGAAAATAGTTGAAAATTAAGGGAAAAGTAAATACAAATTGCGCTAATGAAGACATGCATGAGTTTGACGAGGATCAAAGGGACAAATGTAGGATGATCAAGTGATCCTGAATCCTAAAGAGGCATTACTTTTTTAAATCCAGCATGTGCCTCACCCCCATTATTTTTTGTTTTATGAAAACCGTGGCAAATGTGCCACGTTAGAGTTTGTTGGAAGTTTGTTTCTCAATTTGTAACTACTTTCAAACCTGTTATGAGGTTGGTCTCAGAATCTAATACATTATAAATATACCCTCAACAGAAGATGAAAGGGTTGAAACCTGTGAGACTTTTGCGTTATGTAATTTGAAATCTATTTTTACTCAAAGTAGATGGATGTTGGCATTTGAATGTAGAAATTCATGTATATTTCTTAGTTATAGTATGTGATTTCTTTTCTTTATGTGCATGTCCTTCTTGTTAATATTTCAATTATGTTTTCTCTCATATCTGAGATAAGTCTGTGATAGTTTTTAGAATTCATACTTGGTTATGCTCTATCTATCGTCTCAGATATTCACAAATTGTTTCTACCAAAGTTAATGGAGAATTCATCTAACCGGTGCTCTGTGTAAATGGATTGTCAACTTTCCTTCTTTTCCACCAGACCAAAACTCAAAGTATTATCTTTATTTTGCAAACATTTCCCATGCAAATTGCTCGGTGTTTCTTGAGAATTGTGACTCCATAGCCCAATCTACCCTTACCCTGTTTCAACCACAACAATCTCTAAATTTTATTTCATGTTTATATCTAGCCTTGTTATATATATGTGAGAGATCCCTCTCTGAAAATGGAGAAGCCAGCTCCCTTTCCTAAAGTGGTTATGTTGTTACCTCGGGGTTTACCTACCACAACCTTGGGTATGATTCTGAGTGCTAACACCACTAGTGACCAGGAGACTAAGAAGGAATATTATGTTGTCCCATATCTCTCTGGGACCATTACTACTAATGTTGAGAGTTGGCTAGTGCATAGTGGAGATTCAAAACATATGACGGGATATAAAAGAGCCCATGCACTGTTCTGAAGGAAAATAAGTTCTCTATACATGTCACAACAAAAATTTGATCCCAAAATCCGATGGATGCATTGTCTGAACTTCGACAGACACGTGTCTGGTATTCGAAAACCATGTATTTTTTGTCATCGATGGGAATTCGTCGAATCTTCGACTTCCGTTTGAAACTCGTCGGCAATTTGATAGAGTATCAATCTAACATGCACAAATATTTCATCAATGAGTTTTTGAATTTTTGACTTCACCTCATCGGACATATCATCAGAATATCGACGTCTTACTGTCAAATTTCAGACTTACTGCTATCGGAATATAGACTTCTCGTTGTCGGGTAGTATGTCGAAAGTTTGACTTCTAGTGGTCAGATTTCCAACTTTTTAGTGTCGGATTCATCGTCGGATATAAGCTCGGATCCATCGTCGTAGCCATGGCTAGCTCGTCGGAGCTTAGCCATGGTCCATCGAAAATTAAGTGGAATACACAACAATTTGTTGTCAGATCCATGGCAAGCTTGTCAGAGCTTAGCCACAGAGCGTCAAAAATCCGACGAGGATTTGTTTTTTGATGAAAAAATAGTTTCATGTTACAAGAAGTAACAGGTAGTAAAGGCTTTGATAACACGTAGAAAAGGCACCTAGAACACCAGGCACTATTTTTAGTGGAACATTTACAAGATGTGGGAATAATCACAATCTCAAGACTCAAGGATGCTACCTCTCCTCTACTAAAATGCAATCCAATGAAAAGGAAGTATTGTAAGATGACAAGTTAATGGTCACATTGCAACAAAAATTAGTTCTACAATGATGGTGTAGTACAAATGTGGTCAATGAAACTTAGCCAGGTACAGATCAATAGGTGTAAAATTGAATCAAAGGGTATACATGCAAACATTTATGCTTACAGTTGCATAGTCAACTCCAAGACATCATAGAGTAGTGCTAAGAAAGAACACAACCATAACTAAATAAAGAAATGCAATAATTTGTGAGGCAATAAAAGCTAGTAAACCACTTGAAAGAAATGGAACATTGTACCAAGAAATGCATACACCAAAAAAGAGACCATTCATTCTGTTAACACCTGATTTGTGCTAAATGGGATGAAAGGTTTTTGATCTGTCAAAGAGGAAGCAGGGCCTACAAAATTTTCACGAGGGGAAGCCTTGGGAGAACAGTAATGAGCCCTGGAGAATAAGGGAGATATTTGAAAGAGAAGCCGGGGGGGATTTATAAGGACGATAGAACCTGCATTAGTCACAGTCCATCGAGTGGAAAAGAACCCCAGACTTAGAGTTGTATGTATGCCCACCCACGATTGGTCGTGCAGAAGGGGAGGAAGAGGACCTGCCAGATGAGGTGCCAAAGGTGCAAATTTTTTCAATGGTCACGATCGAAGAGCGATGCAAATCAACAGTGAAAAACCATTTCGCGAGTTCCAAATGCATACCAAAAATCTCCTCTCCAAATAAGCGAAATGTTTTAAACCACGACGATTTATAACAATGGAGATAGAGAAGGTCCTAGATCGACGGTGGAGATTGATTCCTCTGATATAAAGTGCACTACGGAGCTAGTCAGCTAGAATACGTGAAATGTGTTAAAGGGCATATGTATCCGATGATGGAGATTGATGTAGGAGTAGATCTATGGTGAAAAGACTGTTTCACCTACAATAAACGCTCGAAATAAAAACTTAGTTGGGAAAAGAAAAATTCGGTAAAGATCTCCACATCGGATGGTTAGATAGTGAAAAGGTTTGTGATCTATGGTGGAATTTATAACCCGTGAAGTGGAAGTGCACCTAGGATGAAGAAAGTAAACATGATCATGTGAAAATATGATGGCAGGGATCAGGCAGTTCTATATTTTGGGGTCCTAGATCTACGGCTATGATCGCATCTGGCAGGAAAAATTGCATGGTCATATAAGAAGGTGAAATGGTATAAAATACGGCATGTGGATCCAAATAGGTTATTATTTTGCAGCGTCAAGAAGCAAGGGTTTTAGACTGTGCAGACCGGGCCACCTTGGACAAGCCTCATAGCAAGCTGTCGACCACCTTGGTGTGTTTTTCTTATTATAAGTTGTTGTCTCATGGCTGAATTGGTGGATTTAGAATCTCAAAACCTTGAGTTTCAAGGAGCTGAATAATCCCTAGCAGATAAGGACATCAAGTTCTTCGATACTATAATTATAAATTATAGTATAGGAGCTGTTCAGGCTAAGTTGAGAGATTTCCATTCATAGGGAATTGACCCCCATGGGGTGTTCAGTTATTTCTTCTTCTACTTTTCTATTGAGAAAACCCCTCACTGCCCTAAATTTATAAGCTGGTGCACAAGAAATTATTCGTCGTCCGAAGATATAATTATGGACGCATCTAGGTCTAGGATACTATGTCTCATTAATTCCCTCAATATCTGAAGCACTCTATCAATACCTTCTAAGTTTATCCAATTGTCCAGTGAATACGATAAAGGAGAGATACTTCGTTTCTTTCAAGAATCCTCATATGAACAGAAGGACGCCTTCGTCAAAGCTTGTTTAAAACCTGAAAGCTAGTTGTTAAACCCTCCTTTCCCCATTGATTTTGACCTCTTCAATGAAGAAACTCAGACTGTAATAATCCTAGAGAGCCAATTTTTAGGTCTGGACTCAAATCAGTTAGTCACTGAACCCTTGTTGATTCTAATTTTTAACCTCAATTCAAGCCAAGCAATGTTAGGAATGTCGAGTCAGTCTTCATCACCCGCCTGTATGCAATTTGACGAGTTCCTGGCCAAAAATATAAATGCTTAGTTGAGTAATTTTAGTTAGTCCATGACCTTCAGGTTCCAGTCTATTCTTATGAAAAAAAATTTAGTTTCAATGATGATGACATACAGCTCCCTGATATGGTCATGACAAGAGATGTGCACAGTGACTATTGTAAATTCATGATTTCCCTCATGGATCCAATCTATGAGACCCTCTTTCAAAGGAGGTTGCCAAGAGTCTTTCCATAGATGAAGAGCCTATTGCAATCCTCCCTTGAAAAAATATTTAGAGATTGGTTCCTCTCAGAGAATAGATAGCGATCAGGGTCTATGGATTTACTCACCAACCGTACATCCTCCTAGCATTTCTGACACCGAGGGTGTTTGCACTAGAACTAATCAGACAAAGGTTGATGGTCGAAAATGAACACTTTATAACTTCCTGGAAGCATGCAGAAATTAAGTTTCCATGGGCGGTTGGCCATTTTACTGTCAAAAACAAATTGGCTTTGCCAAAGGTCGAAATTTTTCTTAAGGGGAAAGGTTTTGACATGGAACCCACAATCGACTATGACCCACATCACATCATCTCCAGTAGAAGATAAGAAAACAAGAGAAAACCCTTTGAACATGTTGAAGTAGAAAGTTTGGCGGAAAGATCAAATTGGATACAGCACCCTAGAGAAATCAATTCCGATGAAGATATACCAGAAAGGTCAACCTTTTCTGCCCTGGTGGAGAGTCCTCCATAGCCATATCTCTCCTAAATTGTAGTCGTAGCCACATAGATTACACCTTTGTCCAGCTTGTCTGATAAGGAAAATAAGAGAGAGTACTCAGAGGCCATGGATGTAGAAGAAGGAGAGGCGTCCTAGACACCCAAAAAGTAGAAAAATGAAGAACTAGGTGAAATCAGGCTGAGCGCCAGTGCCAAGGGAAAGAATAAAATTGTGAAATTCAATGGTCTATCCTTTGTGATTCAGGAATACGCATTCAGTAGTGTTCCTAAGGAAGCAGAAGGAAAATATAAGTCTAAAATTGAGCTTCTAGAGAAATACAGAGAAGCTAGTAAAAAAAAATTTGAAGAAAGATTGAAGTTAAGAGAAGAGGTGGACAGAATGTCGAGCCATAAAACCTCCTTGGTGACAGTCAGAGACACTACCAAAGGCACACTGAATTTGGCTGTGATCACGGGTGACAAGGTGGCGGAGTTAAAGGTAGATCCGAAAAGAGTCCCTAAAACTGACATGATTACTTTGCATCAAGGATAAGTGAATACCTCTACACTGATGTACTCCAAGCTGCTCTACAAATATCCAAATTGACGACTAGTAAGAAAATAGTAAAAGAAATGCTCTGAAAAGAGAGAGTGGAAAATAAGGCTTACCAGACCCAGATCAAGAAGCTCCAAGTGGATCTATCTGTAACAGACAGCCTGGGGGATAAAGGTGTTTCCACTCAAAGGATACTAAAATACAAGGAAGGTACTATCCAATTGTTGAAGAGAAAGATAGAAATTCCTTCTACTTGACTCATTTAGACGGTTGAGTTGACTGAGATAGAAAAGGAGAGGGAGACCGTAAACAATGAGTTGATCAATTGTAAAGAGAAATTACTCATGCAGGAAGGGAAAGAGGCACAATGGAATAAAGATGCAGAGCTCTGGGCCAAGGAAAAACGAGCCTTTGAATCAAGGCAAGCTGAATTGGAAAAAGAGATAAAGGAGCTAAAGAAAACGACTCAAAAATAGCCAACACCCGTGGCCCAATCATCCGAAGTACCTGGTGTAGACTCGTTATCCCAAGCTATGTCCCAAGTAAGCCTCAAAACTATAGAGCTCACTGGCCTGATGAAACAGAATCAAGACTTGATGGAAATGGCTGATGTCATAGAAGATTTGAACAAGAGGGTGGAGGAGCATTGCAGAGAATTAGAGAGTAAGAACAGTGAATTATCAAAGCTGGTTTCAGACTAGGCATCTATGATAGGAGAAAAACACCTCATTTGGGACACGATAATAGTGGAAGCAAACAAAGTATGGCCATACTTGGATTTTATCCAAGATAAGGAAAACACCATACAAGCAGCCAAAAAACACATCCAGGCAGCTCAGTTCGACCTGCATAAAAGACCCTTGGACACAACTGAAAGTGCGTGTAAATTCCTGAATAGTTTAAAAGATGAAGACATCATATGAGGAAAAATATGGGATAGGATTCCCACCATCACAGGTGCCAGAAGAGCGGTTCACAAACACCGCCATTTAAAGATGTTAGAAGCAAAGTGGAATTTCATACGCAAACAAGGTGATGATTTTGCTAAGAAGTTTAAACCTTTGGTCTAGAGAGGTCCCCCTTTCTTCTAGTAAGAGAAGGGACCAATGTTGTCCTAGAAGGAGTATTATGATAGGTTGGTCGAATGCAGGCAGGACCATAGACAATTCAAAGATATAACTGAGCAATCGCTTTCAGGCAGGATCATTATCAGAAAATTGTCTGGGAAGGTTGAATTGTCATTTGATTTCAAAGCTTTGTGCACTAAGTTGTCAACGCCTTCCTATCTAGAAAATATAGAGCTAGAAGCGTTGGCATAAGAAATGGTTAAACTGGAGACACCAACGACTAACCAATGGAAAATGATTGAAAAATATAGCAATTCTAAGCAAAGGTTACGCCAAGGATGATGAACTCTAATGGAAACCAGAACCCGAGATACAACTGTGAGAAATTCAGGCAAGCGGGGAGCTTGAAGACGCAACATCTTTTGGACCCGGTGAAAAAAATTACCTCCATCATTTTTTGTTTTATGTCACCCATGGGAGGAGGCCACAATACAATTTGTTAAGGATTTGTTTTTGATTTTGTAGCTGATTTTGACCCTGTTTCGAGGTTGGTCTCAGGGGCCCAAAACACTTTAAATAGGATCCTCATAGAAAGATAAAAGGGTTGGTTGGTTTTGAATTGGAAATACTAATGTGTTTGTAATACTTTTTGATTAATATACACAGCCGAATGCTGGTTATATGTATTTTATAGGAATTCCTGTGTGTTTCCAAATTACAGTCTATACATTTCTTTTTTCATGTGCATGTTATTTCCAGTGCTTCTTTACATTATGTTTTTCTTCATGTCGTAGACTTAGTGTATAATGGATAGGAATTCATACTCATATGCTCCTACCATTGTCCCTGATATCCACTAAATTTTTCTTCAAAAATTGGCATGGAGTTCATCCCCACGGTGGTCTATGCTAGCAGACTGTCATCTTTCTTCTATTACCACCAGACACCAACTACAATGACAGTGATGAAGGCACTACCTTGCTCTTGTAAGCATTTTCCTATGCAAACTTTTTTGTTTCCTTGGATTTATGAATCCATAGCCCGATAGATATTTATTTTGTTTCCAGCCACCAATGTTTGATACTTATCTTGTGACAATATAAATCTGGCCTTTTTATGTATGTGTGAGATATCACTCTCTGGAATCGAAGGAGCCAACTCCCTTTCCTAAATTGGTTCTGTTGTTACCTTGGGATCCGCCTTCCTGCGACCCTGGGTGCTATTCTGGGTGCTAAAAAACTGGAGCCGTTGCCGGGGATAAAATTGAAGATCATCCTTGGGAAGAATGACAAAGATTCAAAGGATAAAAGGGTTTCTGTGGGCAAACAGAGACTCCTACAAGTAAATAAGGTTGTATGTTTTCCCTGGTGACTCCACATTGTTTCTCAGCTACATACAGAGGTCATCCTGGCTTCCCAGCGGCCGCATACTAGAGGTAATCCTAACACCCAGGTTTTTCAAAGTTTGGATAATCTGAATAGTTCGTTTAGGAATAAGGGAAAAGATCAGTTAGTTATTCCTCAGTTTGAAAATTCCTCCACTCAAGAATTTCGTAGCATCCCAGATTCTACGGAGGAGGCTTCCTTTAAAGGCACCCTGTCGAAATACAAGTTAGATTCAGATCTGAGAAGTACCAGGGTGAATCCTGATTTCTTGGAAGCCTACATGTTGGACTTTCTCTAGTAGCACCTTCAAAGGCCTGGGAACTCTGTTTCCTAGAATTTTTAGCCCCATACCCCCCAGCAGTGTGAAATCAATTTGTCTTCCAAGTCCCACCTGCAGTCCCGAACCCACCTATACCAATGGCTGGCAGATTTTCCCCACTATATTTTCTAGTCATGTTGCATGACCTCCCCCAAGGTTATTCCCAAAGAGTCCCTTTCTATGATGGGGAAGGAAATTTGACATATTTGAAGACTCCTTGGATCTGGACTTGGTAGATTATGATGATCTGAAGATGAGGTTTTTCCTGTTAAGCCTCTCAGGGAAGGCAAAGAAGTGGTTTAAATATTGTGGAAATTGAACCCAAGTGATAGAACAATTGCACTCACAAAATTGCTAATCAAACATGCAAAATTACAAACAAAGGAGACTGAAATTGGAGCATAACACTAAGATGTATTGAATAAGTGTACAATATCCAACCTTATGAAGTCATAGGATGCTGCAATATATAATTACGTGAGAGATTCGAATGCATAAGGATGCCATTCGAAATAGTCAAAAATTAGGCTTACTAAATCTAGTCAAATCCCCCATAGATGCATAAAGCAGTTTCCAAATCCACTTAGAGGCTCACGAATTGGCAAAGTCAAGTAGGAAAGCTAATAAGGGATGGAAATAAAACTCATACATGATTTTATTAGGAGAAAAGAATGGAGGATGATGAGGGAAAAAAAAATTCAACTACACCTAGTCTTACTTTCCCTTTTGCCATAAATCTCAATAAAGCAGGCAACTTAGCAGAAAAAGCAGATATGCACTAGGGAGGATCTGGAATAAAGTAGATATGCTAAATATGGATTCCAGGAGGTTTTCCAAGTGCTCCATGACTCAGTTTTAGCAAGTTTGACTTCTATGGCATGTGGAAGACAACTTGCATAGAGTGTGTTAGTGCCATAAATTGTTCTCTAATTACTAAAGAACAAGCCAACACAATCTCACAAAATAAAATTAAGTAAAATAGGTTTTTAGGGTTTTGGTTTAAAAAACTTCATCAGCAAGGAGGAAATAAACATCCACAAGCTAATATAGAACTGAATCATGCAATTTAGATAAACTGGGGTCAAACACACCCAATAAGCCATAATCATTACACATGAAATACTAATTCCACCCACAGGCTACATGTTGATGTATATGTAACTTCGGAATGTATTCTTCTATGTATTTTATATTATTGTAACCCGATGTTTATTCCGGGATGTTTCTATTATGTATTTGAGTCATGTGGTCATGCCCCGATGTTCCGATCGGGAGGATTATAATGTAAACAAGTCATATCAAGTCATTGGGTAAGTCCCCACTGTTTAGGGGCACTTGAGTTATTATACACTAATTAAGGTGTAGGCTCGAGTAGTAATTATTAGGTTGAGTGCACTTCAAGTCAACGGAATAATATAAATAGAGAGTGAGAGTGTCTATATTTATCAATTGTGACTTAGCTCTCTTGCTCTCTCAAGTGTGGTGCACTTTTGGAGAAGGAAATTCTTGGGCTTGACAGAAGACAGAAGGCTGCTGTTGTGAAGGGAGGTCATCTTACTATTTTGGGTTCACATCTTGTGGTGATACTATCTTAGAGGAAGTTGAGGGGTTTTCTCCATTTATGGTTTCCCCTCCTAAAAGCTTTGTGTCTCTTGTCTCTTGTGATATGCTTATGTGATTGCTGTGCTTGTTATTCTCTCAGTGAAAAGATATTATCATAATGCTAGCTTAAATGTTGAAAAACTAACATGGTATCAGAGCTAACCTGAGAAGAAGACATTGTGCAGCTATAGGAACTAGGGATTCCTATTTTTTGGATCTTCCTCCACATATTTTCAGCAAAAGTATACTAGGATGACTCTCCATTGAAGGGTGCATCTTTCTGTCAATGCGAAATTCAATTTCAAGCATTTTCAGTTTCGATGTGGAAATTAGGGCTTTCTACAGAAGAGAAATTTTTGAGTGAGACTAGAATAGGATTTTTCTCCTCATCAAAACCGAAATTTAGAGACCTGGATCAATAAATTTGGTTGGGTGAAACTCCGGGAAAGTCAAACCCTAGTTTGACCGTGAGCTAGGAGAAACCCTAAATACTAAAACTGCTAAGTTTTGGTACAGTCACTATATTCCGAGATTGGCGAAGTCTCAGAATCTAAAAATTTCAAGGGCCTAAGATAAAATCCTAATGAACACTATTTCCAAAGGGAAGGCTCTGATTCGCTGTATTCCAGGAGATATGATCTCTCCAAGTTAGGGTTCCAGCCTCTTCCAGAAATCATCCACAAACAGGACACCTGGGGAGATCTGAAATATCTTGGGCTACAGAGGTCCAAATGGAATTCCTGAAGATGTTCTAGAAAGTGCACGGATTTTAATTTCTTTCTTCCAAATATCAGACTCAGAAGATGAACCAGTGACACGTAGCATGCCGTACAACTTCGCTGTTCTTAACAGTCCTGTAACAGGTCACCTTGGGAAACGGATCATAAATCCAAAATGGTGAAACCATTTCTAATGAAACTTGTGCTGTTGGATCAGGGACATGCGAGGTTACCGCAGTAAGAAATTTCAGACTCAGAGGAGCATTAAT
>LPNX010982493.1:106250-175094 GCA_001517045.1 Pseudotsuga menziesii | reverse complement strand
TCTTGTCTCTTGTGATATGCTTATGTGATTGCTGTGCTTGTTATTCTCTCAGTGAAAATATCTTATCATAATGCTAGCTTAAATGTTGAAAAACTAACACTACAAGCATTTACATGTATAAACCTTTAAACAGGAAATGAAATTGTAGACTGAGAAATCAACCAGATTAGAAATGAAAAAGNGACCAGCGGAGATCCAGATCGAGAGATGATCCAGATCTAGTTATGATGACTCCGAGAGATCCAGATCGAGTGATGATCCAGATCCAGCAGTGATGATCCAGATCCATTCCAGAGATGATGATCCAGATCGAGTGATGATCCAGATCCAGTCCAGAGATGATGATCCAGATCGAGAGATGATCCAGATCTAGCAGTGATGATGATCTAGATTGAGTGATGATCTAGATCCTGTGATACCATTTGATGATGATCTAGATCGAGTGATGATCTAGATCCTGTGATACCATTTGATGATGATCCAGATTGAGAGATGATCCAGATCCAGATGACTTGAAGATAAAGATGACTCAGATGATCCAGTTGATGCAGAGAAGAAGACTAGTGCTAAAAAATTGTGTCTANAGTTTATATATAATCAATAAGAGTCATCCACTTACATAAGAGTTATAAATGCTAGCTTGAGAAATCAAAGCTCCAAAATCCTCTCCTTGAGTGAAAAATCCCACCCCAAAACTGTATGTTTGTCTTATTTTTATCATTACAAAAGTGAATTAGTTTCATAAATACCTTCTAGGTCAAAATTTGAAATAGTTACATCAATTAGTTACATGATAACTCAAAATATTTAAATACAATTAACCCAAAAATAACAAATCGGATTTGGGGAAATTTGGCGAATTTTTGAAAATTTGGGTCTCAAATACGCCTTCATATCTCTCGATATGAGACACTTATGCAAAACTTGAGAGAGGTTGTTTTAAATGATTATGTTATGAACAAAAATCTCTCTTTGTTTTTCAAAATTCCCCTTCAATTGATCGTAATACATGCTGGAAATTTGTGACTAAAACAAGAAATTATTAAATAATTCAAACCTTGAAAATAGGCCACAAAGATGAATTCAAATATCTCAAAGGCTAATAGTTGTTGCAAAACTGAGAGAGGTTTTTGTGAATAAGTATGTTCTGGAAAAAAACCTCTTTTTTTTTTTCTGAATTCATTTCCATATCCTTGTAATATGCTGCCAATGACAATGACAAAAACAGGAAAAACAGAGCTTCTACAGGAATCTCCTCATGAAAATATTTGACAAAGGACTAAAAGATGAGAGTTAGATTATAAATCAAAACTTGGAATAAACTTTTATTATAAGTTTTTGAAAGCTTAAAGATGTACATACTAACTAATAAGCCCAAAAGAGAAACCTTAAAACTAAAATAATGAAATAATTCAACCATTAAAAGCATTAAATCCAACCAAAATTATTGATTGTCAAAAATTATTAAAGTCAACATAAAATGTAAAATCATTTTAAACCAACGGTTGAAAATTAGGACAAAAAGAATATATAAACTAAGAACAAGATCTAGTTATAACATCTTGCTCTTGCTGCGGGATGAAGGCCTCCTTGTGAGGCTTCAAGAACCTGTAGACCTTGTGCCTTATTAATTGGGTGATGGAGTCATTTACCAAATCTCTGGAACTTTCTCAAAATCTGAACACATACCTCTGAAATGACAAAATACTGCTACAAACCAGCATACAGAAAATCATCTACATGCTCATATAGTGAGCTTATTCTGCTATTTACTCCTACTCCTAATTGAAGCAAACAACCCAATCAAGTGTAATCATACTTCCAGTGAAGCCAAGAAACCATTTGACTGAGAATCATAATTCCATGCCTGCTACTGTTTGAGAAAACCCACAAAAGATGTGATAAATGCAATAAAGAGTCTGTAGGCAGCTGATACTTATGACTAGGAATAGGAAGTATGCCAAAATCTAGAGCATTAGAAACCTTTGAAAAATACAACTCCATCCAAGAAGCCACGAGATCATGAAATTTCTGGTTTAAAACTTCAATGTCTTCATTATATTCATCATAAAGTGAAGCATTCTTTTCCTCTCCATTGCTGTTATTTTTAAACTTTGGCTCAAGAATGGAAACCAAGGGCTCTTCAAACTGTTTCTCAACCTTTAAATAAAACCCTTCATCAAAACTTGAACAAATAAAATTTTGAAAGTGACCATAAGTCAAGAATGGCAGCTTATTTCTTATATCAATAATAAGAGGTTGAAGAGCAGCAACTTCTTCTTCATAACATGATAATATCATAGCTAGGAAATTTCTACTATAATCCACTAAAAATATATTATCATCTAAAATGTCAGCAAACTGATATGAAGAATCAACACAAGCGTCATTTATATCCTTGTTCATATGAAAATCTAAAAATGATGAAGAAAACTGTCTTAAATCTGAATGATACCTATGTTCTTTTTCATGTTCATAATCTTGTATATCTTCAACATGAGCCTAATATCGAAGCATTTTGCAAGATCGGATGTTCTCCTCCACTCCTTTTTCATCCTCAAACAATTGTCTTAAAGATGATGATTTCCTTTCTAACAGCAAAAAGAAAAGATCTGAATGTTGAGCCATAACATAATATACCATAGCAAGATTTTCCAAAGGTCTGATCTCCGTAGGCATATTGATATAAAAAAATTGAAACCTCCAATTAAATTTAGTAATTTTCTCATCATTCTCCCTTTTCAAACTATAAAATTCGGAAAGAAATTGATCATAAGATTTATTTTTACCCCAATACTTCAAAAAGACATCATGTAACTCTTCCCACTATCCAATTGAATCAGGATTTAAATTTTGGAACCAAAACCTAGCATCTCCAGCAAAGGATTTCAAAAATAACCTCATGACAACATCCTCATGCATGATTTCAAAATTATCAATGAAATTATGAAAATATTCTAAATGCTTCTCTGCTGTAATATGGTCTTTTCCAGTAAAATGGGGAAGATATTCAACAAAGTAGCAAGGGTAACGATGTAAGAGAGATGGCAGCCTAAGAGGTTTAAACATCTTCTGTCTGAGTCTAGACTGAAAATCTGTGAGTTGAAAATGAGGTTCAACAAGCTAATCGCAAGTTTCAGCAGTGATGGTAGAGGGTAATAAATCAAATTTATTCTCTACAAGATGACCAGAATAACCAGGTTCAAGAGATATGGGTATATGTATATCATGTTGCACATGTATTTCAAATGAAGGAATAGGATCAACATCAATAAAACAAGAAGAATGCATACTTTCTTCTTCCAAAGAGGGATATGTACTTGAAGGTTTATGATCATCAAAATAGACAAAACAAAAAATAATTCATTTGACATGCAATGGGAAAGATAGGAAAGAGCTGATGAATAAGAAAAAAACCTCATGGACGAAAGTAACAAGCTGATACCTAATCTTTCCATTTGGCTTCTTCATTTTTCTGTCAACAAATTTCACCTATCAAAATCAGATAAATAATGATATCCCAGGGAATATATACTTCATCTTCATCGCCAGCAACGGCGCCAAAGATGTTAGTGCTAGAAATTGTTCTCGGACTACTAAAGAACAAGCAACACAATCTCATAAAATAAAATTAAGTAAAATAGGTTTTTAGGGTTTTGTTTTAAAAAACTTCATCAGCAAGGAGGAAATAAACATACACAAGCTAATACAGAACTTAATCATGCAAGTTAGATAAACTGGGGATCAAACACATCCCAATAAGCCATAAACATTACACATGAAATACTAATTCCACCCACAGGCTACAAGCATTTACATGAATAAACCTTTAAACAGGAAATGAAATTGTAGACTGAGCAATCAACCAGATCATAAATGAAAAAGAATGACAGGTAAAAGGGCTTATCAGTTTATATATAATCAATAACAGTCATCCACTTACATAAGAGTTATAAATGCTAGCTTGAGAAATCAAAGCTCCAAAATCCTCTCCTTGAGTGAAAAATCCCACCCCAAAACTGTATGTTTGTCTTCCTTTTATCATTACAAAAGTAAATTAGTTCCATAAATACCTTCTAGGACAAAATTTGAAACAGTTACATCAATTAGTTATATGATAACTCAAAATCTTTAAAGACAATTAACCCAAAAATAACAAATCGGATTTGGGGAAATTTGGCAAATTTCTGAAAATTTGGGTCTCAAATGTGCCTTCATATATCTCTATCCAAGACACCTATGAAAACACTGAGAGAGGTTTTGTTAAATGAGTATGTTATGAACAAAAAAATATCTTGGTTTTCAAAATTCCCCTTCAATTGATCGGAATACGTGCTGCAAATTTGTGACTAAAACAGGAAATTATTAAATAATTCAAACCTTGAAAATAGGCCACAAAGATGAATTCGAATCTCTCAAACGATAATAGTTATTGCAAAACTGAGAGAGTTTTTTGTGAATGACTCTGTTGTGGACAAAAACCTCCCTTTTTTTCCCTGAATTCATTTCCATGTCCTCGTAATATGCTCTCAATGACAATAACAAAAACAGGAAAAACAGAGCTGCCACAGGAATCTCCTCAAGAAAATATTTGACAAAGGACTAAAAAATGAGAGTTAGATTATAAATCAAAACTTGGAATAAACTTTTATTATAATTTTTTGAAATCTTGAAGATGTACATATTAACTAATAAGCCCGAAAGACAAACCTTAAAACTAAAATAATGAAATAATTCAACCATTAAAAGCATTAAATCCAACCAAAATTATTGATTGTCAAAAATTCTTAAAATCAACATAAAATGTAAAATCATTTTAAACCATCGGTTGAAAATTAGGACAAAAAGAACAAATAAACTAAGAACAATATCTAGTTATAACAGAGTGGAATATTAGAAACTAGGCAAATAAGACAAAAATGGATTAATTAATGTCTAAGGTAGCTAACTATGGATTGATTATTCTAACAAATATTTACCCACTAGGTCCATCCACACATTCGTAGTCTTCCAGACTACGTTCTTGGAAATATGGGACGATAAAAGAAGCCCCCTACAAGTCCTGTCCTAGTAAAATGTTTTAAAGAAAGGTGTTTTCGAAACAGTGCATGAATTCTATGGAAGGTTTATGAGGACGTACAATTCCATTCCTTCCGACATCAAACCGCTAGTGGGTGTTGCGAAGCTACACTATGTTGATGCTTTTGATAGTGACTTTGCTCTGCTATTAAGGGAGAGTAAGTCAGCCAATCTCCCTGTGATGTTTCAAGACGCCTTAGAAGTGGAAGCTAACATGATGGCGAGCGGGAAGATCAGGAAAAATATGGAAACAATGAAAGTTCGGGAAGATGGGTCCTCTACCTCTGTCGCTTCCGCTAACGACATAAAGTTTGAAATGATGTTGAAAATGATAGAGAAGATGATGGATAAATTTTCCATACACAATGGGTTGGTGAATAGGGAACAAAATGAACCCCAAATCAGAAACCAAAAGAACAAATTCCATGCAAAGAACCCATGGACAGAGGTGAAAAGGTAAAAGAAGTTCTACTGCCCGCACCTATTGAAGTGAAAAAGGTCACCCCTATATTCAATCTGCAGATCAAAATCCCCAAAGTTAAAAATATCTATTCCCTTCAACGAATTGCTAAGAAATAAGGAATACAGGGATAAGATAACCGGGATGGTCAAAGGCCAGGGATATTTTCAGCTTGATATCCTGGAGGTAAATGATGATGCCCCCACCATTAGTTTTGGGACCAGGCTTGAGAATGGAGATGAAGAGGAGGTTCCTCCTTTTTATTTAAGCTTGAATGTACATGACATGGTCATACATAACGCTCTGTTGGATTCAGGAGTGTCACATGATCTGATGCCAAAAGGGGTGGTATAAAGTTTGGGGTTACAGGTCACTAGACCCTACAAAGACTTATATTCTTTTGATTCTAGAAAGGTGAAATGTCTCAGGTTAATCAAATATATGGTAGTGACTCTAACAGAGCTTCCTTTCAAAATTGTAGTGATGGATGTGGTAGTGGCAAACATTCTTGCCAATTTTGGTGTGATGTTGTCTAGGTCCTAGACCTCCAAATTAAAAGGGAGCCAGCAAATGGATATGTCTTATGCCACCATTCCTATGATCAGAGGTAGTAAGAGGTTGTACAACAAGAAGAGATCCCCTTACATGGTCAGCAACCAAAACCAGCCAGACGATCACGCTATATATGTTGTTGACACTGACCTAGGGTCATCCATCTTCTTCAACAATGTTTCCCCTGGCGCTCTTGAAATATTAGCATCCATCAAGGAAGAAGAAGAAGAGATTACCAAGCAACAAAGCTCTTTAGCAGTGAAAGAAAGGGAATAAGGTATTTGTACCTTGTACTTTGATGGTCCAGTCACTAAAAGTGGAGATGGAACCGGTGTGTATATTATTTCTCCCATCAAAGACTTTGAAATCCTATCTTACCAGTTAAATTTTGAATGAACTAACAATGTGGCAGAGTACGAGGCTTTATTTTTGGGACTACATGCCTTAAAAGACAAGAAATCTATGCGGGCACTGATCATTGGGGATTCAGAATTGGTTATAAATCAGATTAATGACATATATCAAACTAGGAATCCTAGAATAAGAGCCTACAAAAATGAAGTGTGGGACATGTTAGACAATTTTTTCACTGAATACACGGTCAAGGTAGTCCTGATAATTGAAAACATGATTGTTGATTCCCTAGCGGTTGCTGCTGGCAAATTTGGGGCCCCAGCAACTGGGCAAAGGGAACATAAGGTATGCTTCAGGAATAGGACCACTATACCTGACAACTCCAGACACTAGCAAGTCTTTGAAGACGATGAATAGATTAAGAGGTTTCTGGAGCTATCTGACAAGTTTGCAAACACCCATATAGACAACGAGAACTTCCACCTCGAGATTTTTCAGGATGTTGAGGGTCATGAAAAAGGAAGTGATGAAAGTAGGATGTATAGAGATTCCTTGAGGGGAAAGGACATAATGAAACTAAAGGGCAATCATATCCCTAGAGGCTTGATTCTATTGGAGAAGTTGTTAAACCAAAAAAACATGGCGAAAGACCCCAAGATGAAGCCTCCAGAAGATTCTGTCGAAGATTAAAACATTGTTGGGACCGAGAGCCATCCGAAGATCATAAAAATGTCAAAGAAATTTCCTACCAAGGCGAAGGAATATTACATCATTTTTATGAGGAAATATATTGATGTCTTTGCATGGAGCTACAAAGATCTTAAAGAATACGACACATCCACCATACATCATACCATCCCCATAAAGCCAAGTGAAAATCCTTTCAAACAAAAATTGAGGAGGGCCAATCTAAAATTGTTGCCCATAATCGAGAAGGAAATCAGAAAGCTATTTGATGCCAAGATCATTGTAACACTCAGATTTTCTAAGTGGGTCACTAATGTGGTCCTAGTTAGAAAAAAGAATGGTGAGATCACGATATGCATAGACTTTAGGAATCTAAATAGGGTTTCTTTGAAGGATAATTATCCTTTTCCCAAGATGGAACACATCTTGCAGAAGGTTGTTGGGTCTGAGAAAATTTCCACTAAGGATGGTTTCTTGGGTTACAACTAGGTGAGGGTATTGCCTGAAGATCAGGAAAAGACCGCTTTCACCACGCCCTGGGGGACTTTTATGTATGCCAAGATGCCTTTTGGTCTCATGAATGCAGGGGCAAATTTCTAGTGTGCCATGGATATAGCATTCGCTGAAGAGAAAGATAAATTTGTGGTGGTCTATATGGATGACATTACTGTATATTCCAGATTGGATAAAGAACACATCCAGCATTTGGAGAATGTTTTTCTGAAATGCAAGAGATATGGGATATCATTGAACCCCCAAAAATCTAATTTTGGATTAGAAGAAGGAAAGTTGTTGGGGCATATCATATCAAAGGATGGTATAAAAATAGACCTGAAAAGAATTAAAGCCATCCAGAAGGTCGAAGAACCTAGGAGAAAAAAGGAGGTACAGTCCTTCATTGGGCAGGTAAATTTTCTCAAAAAATTCATCGCTAGCTTTGCAGAAATACTAATGAGCATTACTAACATGCTCAGAAAAGAACATGAAATTAAATGGACACCAGATGCGAAGACATCCTTCAAGGATATTAAAAATGCCCTCACTGAATCCCCAGTCCTAGCAAGCCCTGATTTCAACAAAGACTTCTTGGTCTTCTCTTATGCATCTGACCACACTGTAGTAGGGGTGTTGTTACAAAAGAATGACCAGAATGTTGAATAGCCTATAGCATTTTTCAGCAAAGTACTGAGAGATGGGGAGCTAAAGTATGACATAATGGAGAAATAGGCTTATTCTTTGATAAAATCATTAAAGGATTTCAGATTCTACATCCTTCATTCCCACATCATAGCTTACATGCCCAACAACACCATGAAAGGAATCCTCACGTAGCCAGATCCCGAAGGGAGAAGAGTGAAATGGGTCGTTGTGTTGTTAGAATATGATATCGAGATCAAACCCACCAAATTGGTTAAGGGTCAAGGGTTAGCTAAGATGATGACTAATTCAAATTGTGACTCTTTGTAGCTGAACTTCCTAACAAGTCACTCATTCCAATTGGAAGTAGAAGCATAGGTGATGCCTAGCTTCTCTACTTCCCCTTGGTATTCTGACATTGTATATGTGTTGCAAAATTTACAGCCACCTGCAGGGCTAAGCAAGACAAGGGGGAAGTCAATAAAATTGAAATCTTCCGAATTCTGCATTTTGAATTAGCACCTATATTGGAAAGACCCAGGAGGTGTCCTTTTGAATTGTCTATTAGAGGACGAGGCCCATCAAATTATGAAATAATTCCACAAAGGGGATTGTGGAGGCCATCACTCCTGGAAATTCACAGTGAACAAGATTTTGAGGGTCAGCTTCTATTGGCCCACATTGTTCTCTGATGTGTACAAAGAGACCGCAAAATGCCACCACTTCCAAGTCTTTGAAGGAAAGAGAAAATGTGTCCCACTCCCCCTTAACCCCATATCCATGGAGGCTCCATTTCAACAGTGGGGGTTAGACTTCATCAGAGAAATCAATCCAAATTCCTTCGAGCAGAACCGATGGATCCTGACTGCTACGGATTAATTTACTAAATGGATAGAGGCAATACCTACCAGGAGAGCCACTGATGAGGTGATTATAAATTTTTTAGAGGAAAACATTTTGTCCCAGTTTGGATGCCCCTAAAGAATAGAAACTGATAATTCTATAGCTTTCAAATCAAAGAATATGGTAAATTTTTGCCACAAATACCACATCATCCTCAACCATTCCACCTCCTATTATCCCCAGGGAAATGGGTTAGAAGATTATTCAAAAAAGATCCTGGTAAGAATCATAAAGAAATTGTTGGAAGACAACAAAAGGGCATGGCACACAAAGTTAAAGTATGCTTTATGGGCTGAAAGGGTAAGCACTAAAAGGGCCATTGGAATGTCCCCTTTCCTGCTTGTATATGGGTCTGAAGTGGTTTTCCTAGCAAAACGATTCAAACCAATTGTAGAGAAGAATAAATCAAATCATTGAGTTGAACGAGCTAAGGGACAAAGCCTACGACAACGTGCAGTTGCGTCAAGAGAAAATGAAGAAGACCTTCAATAAGAGAGTTAAATAAGAAAAGTTCTTAATCGATGACCTAGTTATGAAATGGGATGCACTACATGAAGATAAAGAAAGCATGGTAAATTCGATCATATGTGGATAGGTCCATACATTGTTGTAGCACATAGAGGAGATAACACTTCCATTCCGCAACACCAAGATGGATCCCTACTGGAAGGGGGTGTAGTGAATGGGAGGTTCCTCAAACAATACTTGACATGAGGCTAAGAAATGAACACATGTACTATACTTGTATATATTTCCTAGTTTTGAAATAAACAAGAAGGTGGTTCCAGAAGGAGTTTGAAGCTCGAAGAGAAGTCCATAAGACCCGGAAGGACTGCCATTTTTCTGTTTTCTTGGTTTTTGTCTTCGTTAAATATAGCAACAAGGAAACATTAACAAATGATTCGAAGTCTAGGGCAGAGATGCTTGCCTAATGGATTTAGCACCTAGTCTATGGGTACTTTTCTACCTTGTAGGGAGGATAGCATCCCTAGCTGGAACCACTTGTTAGCACCTAATTTGTGCTAAATGGGATGAAAGCTTTCTGACCCATAACAGAGGAAGTGGGGCCTACAAAATTTTCATGAGGGGAAGCCCTAGGAGAACAGTAATGAGCCCTGGAGAATAAGGGATATCTCTAAAAGAGAAGCCAAGGGGGGGATTTATAATTAAGAGAGAACCTGCATTAGTCACGGTCCGTCGAGTGGAAAAGAACCCCAGACTTAGAGTCGTATGCAGGCCCATCCGTGATTGGTCGTGCAAAAGGGGAGGAAGAGGACCTGTCAAATGAGGCGCCGAAGGTGGAAATGTTTTCAATGGTCGTGATTGAAGAGTGATGCAAATTGACAGCAAAAAACCATTTCGTGAGTTCCAAATGCATACCAAAAATCTCCTCTCTAAATTAGCGAAATGTTTTAAACCGCAACGATTTATAACAGTGGAGATAGTGAAGGCCCTAGATCGATGGTAGAGATTGATTCCTCTGATCTAAAGTGCACTACAGAGCTAGTGAGCCAGAATATGTGAAATGTGTTAAAGGGCAGATGTATCCGACGGTGGAGATTGACGTAGGAGCAGATCTATGGTGAAAAGACTGTTTCGCCTACCATAAACGCTCAAAAGAAAAACTTAGTTGGGAAAAGAAAATTTCAGTAAAGCTCTCCACATCAGATGGCTAGATAATGAAAAGGTCTTTGATCTATGATGGAAGTTATAACCCGCGAAGCTGAAGTGCCCCCGGGATGAAAAAAGTAAACATGATCGTGTGAAAATCCGATGGCGGGGATCATGCAGTTCTAGATTTTGGGGTCCTAGATCTACAGCTATGGTCGCATCTAGTAGGAAAAAGTGCATGGTCATATAAGAAGGTGAAATGGTATAAAATTTGGCAGATGGATCCAAACAAGTTATTATTTTGCAGCATTAGGAAGCAAGGGTTTCAGACTGTGCAGACCACGCCACCTTAGACAAGCCTCAGAGCAAGCTGTAGACCACCCTGTTACATTTTTCTTATAATAAGTTGTTGTCTCATGGCTGAATTGGAGGATTCAAAAGCTCAAAACCTCGAGTTTCAAGGAGTTGAATAATCCCTAAAAGATAAGGACGTCGGGGTCTACGATAATGATAGTATAGGAGCTGCTAAGGCTAAGTTCGGAGCTCTCCAGTCACAGGGAATTGACCCCCATGGGGTGTTCAGTTATTTCTTCTTCTACTTTTCTATCAAGAAAACCCCTAGCTTCCATGAATTTATAATCTGGTGCACAGGAAATTATTTCCCATTTGAAGATATAATTATGGATGCATCTAGGTCTAGGATACTGTGTCCCATTAATTCCCTCAATATCCAAAGCACTCTTTCAATACCTTATGAGTTTATCCAACTGTCAAGTGAATACGATGAAGGAGAGATACTTTGTTTCTTTCAAGAATCCTTATATGAGCAGAAGGATGCCTTCCTCAAATCCTATTTAAAACTTGAAATCCAGTTGTCAAACCCTCCTTTCCCCATTGATTTCTACCTATTCAATGAAGAAACTCAGTCTATAATAATCCTAGTGAGCCAATTTTTAGGTATGGACTCAAATCAGTTCATCACTGAGCCTTTGTTGAGTCTTATTTTTACCCTCAGTTCAATCCAAGTGGTGTTAGGAATGTCGAGTCAGTCTTCACCACCCGCCTGTCTACAATTCAACCAATTTCGGACTAGAAATATAAATTCCCAGCTGAGTAATTTTAGTCAGTCCGAGACCTTCAGGTTCTAGACTATTCTTATGAAAATGTTTTTGAGTTTCAATGATGATGACATACAGCTCCTGAGATGGTCATGACAAGAGACGTGCACAGTGACTATTGCGAATTCATGAGTGCCCTCATGGCTCCAATCTATGAGACCCTCTTTCAAAGGAGGTTGTCAAGAGTCTTGCAAGAGATGAAGAGCCTACTACAAACCTCCCCTAAAATAAGAGTCGAATATTGTTTCCTCTCATAGAATAGTATAGTGATTAGGATCTATGGATTTACTTGCCAACCGTACGTCCTCCCCGCATTTATGATACTAAGGGTGTTTGCACTGTAACTAATTAGAAAAAGGTTGATGGCTGAAAATGAACACTTTATAAGTTATAGGAAGCATGTAGACATTAAGTTTCCATGGGAGGTTGGCTCTTTTATTGTCAAAAACAAATTGTCTTTTCCAGAGCTCGAAATTTTGCTCAAGGGGAAAGGTTTCGACATGGAAGCCACAATTGACTATGACCCACATCACATCATCTCTAGCAGAAGATAAGAAAACAAGAGAAAACCCTTTGAACATGTTGAAGTAGCAGGTCTAGCGGAAAGAGAAAATTGGATGTAGCACCCTGGAGAAATCAATTCCGACGAAGATATTCCAAAAAGGTCGACCTTTTCTGCCCTGGTGGAGAATCCTCCTCAGCCATATCTCTCATGCATTGTAGCCGCAGCCACACAGATTACACCTCTAGCCAGCTTGTCTGATAAGGAAAATAAGAGAGATTACTTAGAGGCCATGGACGTAGAAGAAGGAGAGGCGGCTCGGACACCCAAAAAGCATAAAATTGAAGAACCAGGTGAAATCATGCTAAGGGCCAGTGCCAAGGGAAAGAATAAAATTGTGAAATTCAAGGGTCCATCCTTCGCGATTCAAGAATATGCATTCAGTAGTGTTCCTAAGGAAGCGGCAGGCAAATATAAGTCTAAACCAAGCTGCTAGAGAAATACAGAGAGCCTGGTAAAAAGGCCTTTGAAGAAAGATTGAAGTTAAGCAAGGAGGTGGACAAGTCGTCGGGCTAGAAAACCTCCTTGGTGACAGCCAAATACCCTACCAAAGGCACACTAAATTTGGCTGTGATCACCAGTGACAGGGTGGCGGATTTAAAGGTAGAACCAAAAAGAGTCCCTAAAACTGACATGATTAATTTGCATCAGGGGATAATTGAATACCTCTACACTGATATACTCCAAACTGCTATACAAATATCCAAATTGATGACTGGTACGAAAAGAGTAGAAGAAATGCTCCGAAAAGAGAGAGTGGAAAATAAGTCTTACTAGACCCAGATCAAGAAGCTCCAAGTGGATCTATCTATAGCAGACATCCCTGGGGATAAAGGTGTTTCCACTCAAAGGCTATTGAAAGACAAGGAAGGTACTAGGGCCAATTGCTGAAGAGAAATCTAGAAATTCCTTTTGCTCAGCTCATTCAGATGGCTAATTTGACTAGGACAGAAAAGGAGAGGGAGACCCTAAACACTGAGTTGGTCAATTCTAAATCCAAATTACTCATGCAAGAAGGGAAATAGGTGCAATGGAAGAAAGACGTAGAGCTCTGGGCCGAGGAAAAATGGGCCTTTGAAACAAGGAAAGCTGAATTGGAAAAAGAGCTAAAGGATCTAAAGAAAAAGGCTCAGGAACAACCAACGCCCATGACCCAATCATCCAAAGTACCTGATGTATCTGAAGTACCTGGTGCAGACTCGTTATCCCAAGCTATGTCCTAAGTAAGCCTCAAAACTATAGAGATCACTGGCCTGATTAAATAGAATCAGGACTTGATGGAAATGGCTAATGTTAGAGAAGATCTGAAGAAGAGGGTGGAGGAGCATTGCAGAGAATTAGAGAGTAAGAACAGTGAATTATCAAAGCTGGTTTCAGGCCAGGAAACTCTAATAGGAGAAAAACACCTCATTTGGGACACGATTATAGTGGAAGAAAAGAAAGTATGACCATACTTGGATTTTATCCAAGATAAGAAAAACACCATACAAGCAACCAAGAAATACATCCAAGAAGCTGAGTTCAACCTGCATAAAAGACACTTAGACATTGCTGAAAGTGGGCTCAAATTCCTGAACAATTCAACAGATGAAGACATCAAATGAGGAAAAATCTGGGATAGGATTCCCACCATCACATGGGCCAGAAGAGCAGTTCATAAACACTGCCATTTAAATATGGTTGAGGTGAAGTGGAATTTCATGCGCAAACAAGCTGATGATTTTGCTAAGAATTTTAAACCTCTGGTCCAGAGAGGGATCCCTTTCTTCTAGGAAGAGAAGGGACCAATGATGTCCCACAAGGAGTATTATGACAAGTTGGTCGAATGCAGGCAGGACCATAGACAATTCAAAGATATAACTCAGCAATCACTTTTAGGCACGACCATGATCAAAAAATTGTCTGGGGAGTTTGAATTATTATTTTATTTAAAATCTTTGTGCACAAATTTTCCAACACCTTCCTATCTGGAAATCTAGAGCTAGAAGTGTTGGCAGAAGAAATGGTTAAACTCGAGACACCAATGACTAACCAATGGAAAATGATCGAAAACTACAGCAAGTCCAAGCAAAGGTTACGCCAAGGATGATGGACTCTAACAACAACCACGACTCGGGATATAGTTGTGAAAAAAATTAGACGAACGTGGAGCTTGAAGATGCAACATATTTTGGACCCAGTGGAAAACCTTACCTCCATCATTTTCTGTTTTATATCACCCGTGGGAGGAGGCCACGATACAATTTGTTAAGAATTTGTTGTTGATTTTGTAACTGATTTTGGACCTATTTCGAGGTTGGTCTCAGGGGCCCAAAACACTTTAAATAGGTTGGTTTTGAATTGGCAAGAGTATTTTGTTTGTAATACTTTTTTATTAATATACAGAGCCGAATTCTAGTTATATGCATTTTATAGGAATTCCTGTGTGTTTCCAAATTACAGTTTGTACATTTCTTTTCTCATGTGCATGTTATTTCTAGTGCTTCTTTACATTATGTTTTTATTCATGTCGTAGACTTAGTGTATAATGGATAGGAATTCACACTCATATGATCCTTCCACTGTCTCCGATATCCACTAAAATATCCTTCCAAAACTGGCATGGAATTCATCCCCGCAGTTCTCTATGCTAGAGGACTGTCATCTTTATGCTATTACCACCAGACCCCAACTACAACGATAGTGATCGATGCACTACCTTGCTCCTATAAGCATTTTCCTGTGCAAACTGCTATGTTTCCTTGGATTTCTGACTCCATATCTTGATAGATATTTCTTCTGTTTCCAACCACCAATGTTTGATACTTATCTTGTGACAATATAAATCTGGCCTTGTTATGTATGTGTTAGAGATCCCTCTCTGGAATCAGAGGAGCCAGATCCCTTTCCTAAATTGGTTCTATTGTTAGCTTGAGATCCACCTTCCTGCAACCTTGGGTGCGATTCTGCATGCTAACACATTCAAAATAAACGTATGTACATGATATAGTGAGAAAATCGATTTTTTTTTTGCACTCAAGGAAGGAAGATGATGCAAGAGGTTGCTTTAATAACTTTATCATATGTTGTCAATTTCTCTCAAGAGCACTTCCAAATTAATATGATGTGGTTATGCCTTTTCTAAATCCATAGGCAAATGCAACTCTATGTTGTATTCCAAACACATGTGATCCATTATCCTAGATGGACTTGTTTTACAAGAAGATAAATTTTGAAATGAAGTTTAAAAGGTAATAGAGATACTGATGGCCCTACAATTATCTCAAATAGAGTCTCATTGGAATAAAAATGTATTTTGGCTCATTGTAAAAAAAATGCATTTAGCCACTTCTAACATTACAAAACTGTACCTAACTCACACTGAAACAATTACTTGCAAAAATTATATACTCCTATACTCAAAAGTTGTTTGCAGAAATATTGCTATGCACTAAATGCATTTCCCTAAAGTTTGCATATATTTTCCTAAATATTTATACACTAAATGCATTTCCCTGAAGCGTAAATATATTTTCCCAATGATTTTATTAAACGTAAGCTCCAGTGAATAAAGTTCAATTTAAAATATTTGCAAATATATAATAGTTTAAATCTAAGACAAATATCCAAAGAATGAACTATTTACAAGCTATCCTTCAAGTAAATACTAAAAACAACTAGCAGTTTATAGGTTATTATAGGCCTGATGCTAATGTTATGGAGCCACATGGACTCTTTTAATTGTATAGACAACAAATAAATTACCAACCTTTCCCAAATTGTAAGTTTTCCCCATCCTCTCTACCATCTTTGCTAGTGTTGTATGATGTATTGTAGCAACCAAAAAAAACATTATGGCAGTCCAAACACAAAATATGATGAAAGAATCCTTATTTATGGAACCCAAAAAAAAACATTGTGTCAATGGATAGAGATGGTATGCATGGCACCAATGGCACCTACCAAAGATGTGGATTTCTAGCCCATGGAACATGCAATAATAATCTTAATGTGCCTAGAAACAATATAGACAATGTTATTACACAACCATCCACACTTTACACAACCCCAAAATATATTAATCCTTGGAACGATATAGAAAGTTTTATTGCACAATAAATCTTCCCTTCACACATAGCCTAACATATAACAGTCCTAAGTGAGAATCCAATGATTTTTACCAAAAACATGATTAGCATGACCACTTATTTCTAATGCTTGTTTCGCTAGTAAGTATTATCTCCTAAGAATTAGTGCGATGGCTACTAGAGTGAATATGACCAAGGTTGTTATAGATAATAGGTTGGTGGGATTAAAATACCATAGCTTAACCTATCTATTAGAGGAGAAAAGTAGCTATCCTCCTACATGAACAAAATAATGAAATATATGAAGAGGTTCAACATTATCAAAATAATACCTTGCTCACATGAACCTGTATGTGGAACTGGATGATGCACTATACTATAGCCATAACACTGTTAGAAAAATGAAAATAAAAGATATACAAGAATGAAGTTAAATATGAACAATATAGATTTATATGGCACCAAGATTTTAATAACATATACAACAAGTTTCACATGGATGACCACATTGACAGCTAAGAAATAACTTAAGAGATGTTTTTAGTGAACAAAAAATCAACTGACATAAATCCTTCAACTTAAATCTTCTTTCAGTGTGCAAATAGACGAACAGATGTCAGTTTTTTGAGACAAAGGACACATATAACATCTAGGATTGCCATATTTCATCCATAACACTGAGACACCTTGATCTGAGTTCATTTTTTCTCTCTTGGACATTGTACTTTAATTGAGGAATCAAATTCCATATTCTGTTGACGATGTATGATTCTGTCATTGGATTTAAACTGGGATGTGAACCCTATAGATTGTTAAGTATGAACTCTAATCCTTTTTTGGCTATTGTGACCTCCGTTTAGCCTACTATAAAGGTTCGTTTATGTGTTTTCGCATTTGAGGGTGCTATTTTATAGATTGAGGATGCCTATGATAATTTGCAACTTAGATATCCACTATAAACATACTGCTGCTAAAATGAACAGACTAGGTTGTTAACAATCCTTTTTTATTTTGATATTGGGTCTCCAACTCTTATAGTTTGTTTTTGCTTCATATGTGCTATGCTCAATCTCGTTTTCTTCTTTTGGTGTCTTTTGTATCTTTCTTTCTTGTACACCATTTTAGCATCTAGTGGTTTTATAGAGACTCTCATAGTTTTGTGGCCACCAGATGTACTTTTTTGTTCCAATGGCCTAGTCCTTTGTCTTTTGTGGATAATAATAAACTTAAATGATCTTATCTTATTTTTAGATACTTCAAAGTCTAATATCCATGTATTTACCAGAATGCTTGGAACCTAGTTTTGAATAAAGAGAAAAAGTAGCGATAGTGGGTACCTTGCTAAAGGACTCAATTCATTCTTTTGGATAAGGATCAATATACATGTGTAAGAATTTTGAGTTCCATTACCCTTGTTGGTTTTTCTACATTGTAGAAAGTCTATTGTGCAAGTTATTGGAATGGAAACAAGCCCTATGATTGCAGGAACTTTGAATAAGAGAAAGACACAAGTGTGGTCTTTTAGTTCATGTATAAGAGGTTTCAAGTTCCATTCCTAGGCTTGGTGTTCTAATTTTGTTAGAAAGTCTATTATGCAAGCTATCAGAATGATAACAAAACTAATAATAAAGGGTGCCATGTTGAAGACTCCAATTATATATTTTGGCTAAGTACCCATGGGACATGGATCCATGGGACATATCCATGTATAACAGGTTTTGAGTATATAAGGTCAATCTAGTTGTCAATTTTTCCTTCTGGTTAAAACATAAAGATTGCCTTTCTGACTTTCTTTCCTTTAACTTTTGTGGAAGGAAGCTTAGATCAATGGTGATTAGCAAGAATGATCATTTATGATGAAGTTGTCCTCAATGCCAACTTTCCCTTGGAGCGCACTGCAATGGCATTGATGTATTCTATTCTAAGGGTTTCACTAGATTCTTTTCATGCTCTTCCAAAGTAGACATCTCACACTGTCTCCATAGATTGGGGATTCCACACATGGATGACTAAATTTGCAAGATCAACGAAGTAATGAAAAACCATCTCACATGGATATAAGATATGTTGTGGTATTGAGCTATATTTTTCTCATGTCAAACTGGCATTGAAAAACCAGAAGTGTTCTATGGCATGCATTTGAATAATTCTAATTTGAAACAACCAAGTCATTTGTAATTTGTTGTAGATCAACCACGATCCTCCTTATGCATGTTGTTGATCTATGTCTAACTGTGCCAAGAAAACCCCAAAGAAAAATGGGCATCAAAACCATCTAAAACTAGTCAATATAATCTCAAACATTCTGTTATAATGTGATGAATGGACTACCAAACCCATGTTGTTAAAGGATCAACATTGTTTGGTACCTTTAATACGCGAGTTGGAGAAAATACCCCCAAAATTTGAGATTGAGGTGGTTTTCACGGTGGTTTTGTCACTGCTGTTACAAGGAAACACACCCTACTATGCTTATAACACGTCAATATTAGAAATAAGGACTCTTATTATTGTCTTCATCCATGGATTTACCTAGATATGGAGGTTTCTTGTTGTTGTGATGAACATAATTTCCCAAAAGTGCCCAAAATTGTTTCTTTCATAACTAAGATTAAAAGTGATGGTGTTTGAAGCTCCTTAAAAAGCACATAGAACCTTAAATGCACAGATTATTAGGGTTGATGCTACCGAAAACATGCCCACATTTTATGATACAATGGACTAGGCTACTCAGAATTTCTTAGATTGAAGAATCATTGTTGTTAGGAGGCCTAATCATGCCCAAGAATCCACCCAAGTTTGAAGATTCAATGCTATTAGGGATGCATTAGGAAAAATTTCACAACTGATAAAAAAATAGCCATTATTAGAAGTCTTCTATGGTGTGCTTTTGTCTAATTATAATTTGAAACAACCAATCACTATGTAATTTGTTGCAGACTAGCCATGATCCTCATGCATGTTGTTGCTCTATGTCTAATTGTGCCATCAAAACCAGAAATGACTAAACATTGGGATTTAAAACCATCTGAGACTAGTCAAAACGACCTCAAAAAATATGTTGTGATGTGATAAATGCACTACCAAACCTATGTTGCTACAGGATCAACATTGTTTGGCACCTTTACTACACAAGTTGGATAATTTTAGGCATGTTGTTGGTGGAAATATGCCTAAAATTTGTGATTGTGACAGTTTTGTTGCTATTGTTTCAAGGAAACACACCCTACTATGCTCAGAACACGCCAAGATTAGAAATAATGACTCTTACTATTGTTTTTATCCATGGATTTACCTAGATATGGAGGTTTCTTTCTATTGTGATGCACATAATTTCCCAAAGTTCCCAACATTGCTTCTTTCATGCCCATGTAGAATATATTTGCATTGAAAAACCATCATTAGAAGTCTTCTAAGGCATGCATTTGTTAAATTCTAATTTGAAACAACTAAGTACTATGTAATTTGTTTGAAATTAACCATGATCCTCCTTATGCATGTTGTTTCTCTATGTCTAAATGTGCCATGAAAACCTCAAAGGACTACTATTCCTTCCTCGAATGTCAATTAAAAAATGATTGTATCTTACAGTATAACACTAATAGAGCCACCATCTGAATGGTAGTCCTTTTGGGTTTCTCATAATCAGCCACTTGCTTTGAAGGAATTGTCCACAAACATTACACTCCATTAAGACATCACAACTCCCCTTCCAAAGACAACTAGAAGTAGCCAATATATAGGAGATGTTGAAATGGAAGGGTAGCAATGAGTTTGAGTTTCATGACTAGGCTAGTGCATCCTTCCATAGTCAATAAATATACTGCAAGGACACTTGCTCTTTGTTCTTGGGATTGTCACAAGTTGCAACTTTACCGTGATAAATTGCTATCTAACATCATAATCCTATTTAAAATTTAAGATGAAGTTTTTCCATGTAATTACAAAAACAAAAAAATCAATACTATAAATCAGTATATGCATGTGTGTACATTTTTTTAGCGATAGACTGAGAATTCATTTGAATGATATTTCCTTAGGATGGTAGAACTATAAATCTAGATTGGGTAACAAAGTTAACAATTAGATTCCCCACACTAACAATAAAAGAAAAAGAAGTAATAATGAATCCCTGGTGCTAGAGGGAAAAGATTCTAGTTCACTTATTATGTTATATTTGAGTAGATTCTCCTTTTTGGAGCACTATAATAGAATAATAACAACTCCATAAAGGGCCATCCTATCTAAACTTTCAAACCTGAGGACATTTTATTCTAAGAGGATATCATGAAGAACCATCCAAGAAATCCTTTAAGATCTGGATTCTAAGTTATTTACCCCCTTCTGCCCCCTCATTAGTTTGATCTTGACTTATTTTCTATCCAAAGTAAAATACATAAACAAAAAAAAATTGTTTCCTTGTTCTCCCTTACTTGCTTGATTCAGATTAGGGTGCTTCCTTTTCTATTAGCATCCAATCCATGGAAAAAAAATACAATTCTTCTTTGTCCAATGGTTTTAATAGAGTCTGTAAGGATCAAAACCTTAAACTTGAAGCCTTAAGACCCTTGCTACCAATCAAATCTTTGATTGACTAGAGCTAGTTTCTTTATCTCAACTGGGAACTAGATCACTACAAAGCACAAGAGTTGGTTTAGCATACATCAATGACTTTATGAATTTCAATTTCATTCCCAGCTTCATATGTTCTTCAAATTGAATCTATCTCCGTGGTACTAAGAAATATAGAATTCAACCCAAAAAATCAAAATGTAAATTCACTTCAAAGAGATAGGGAGCCTCAATTGGGAATATGCCAATATGGATATAGGATGTTCTGTATACATCATTCTGATCCTACATTCATTACCATATTATTGAACCAATGGAACTAATTGCAGGGTCATTCATGACCAATGCGTTAACTCCAAACAAAAGAAATGATTTCTTGCCAATTTCAATGCACTAGTAAAAAAAATATGACCTTAGTAAAACAACCATTTTCAAGATTTCATCGGAAAATACGATAACCAAGACACATTCATATATGGAAACTCATCTTGTACAACTTACTCCAAACTTCATCATTCTTGACTTTTAAATCAATTCAACCAAATATTGGCCCTAAAGAGTATGTTATATATGTATTAAGAACTTCATAACTGAAAGACAATGACCATACTCATTTTGGTAATAGCCGTACTTTTTCCTGTGTTTCACAGGTGAAGGCCACTGGCTTGAACACTTCAATTATACATTAGGAATTGGACAGTTTTGGATATGGATGGGTTTTAGGAAGAAGCACCAATATTGAAGGAACTAAAATTTATGTTTGTAGATGTAGATTCATGTTTATTCTTAGAAAATATGACCATTTTCCATGGTCTTCCAATAAATCCACTTTCAACATAGTGATTTTTTTTCTGGAAACAAAGAAAAAACTTGCTCTTAAGTTCATATTCTCATGTTATCATTGTCAATTTTACATATAATTTGACAACATGTGATGTTATCCAAACTACCACAAGACCATGTGATTTCCTTTATCCCATGCTTGATTGGATTGATTTGAATGGATGTAAGTAAAAGAGATGAATAGGTTGGGAATATATAATTCACCTATTTCATTTTCCTCCTATCTAGGGGTAGTTGTAACCCATGCATAAGATATCAATATTATTTCTCTTAAGGAAAGGATCTTTTCCTATTATGTGATATGTGTAGGTCTTCTAAATATAGCCATACAATTCTATGAATATTCCAAGAGTTACATGGTATTCATAATCAAGTGAGTAAGTTAAGCATTGATCTTTGGCAGCTCAGAGGGTACATAAATAAATTGTTCAAGACATGGATCAACAAACATCTTAGAGGATATTTATAATTTTTGGAAATGTATTAACCCAAATAGTTGATTGAAACTAGGGGAAACTTTACAATGCTCAATTGAATTACCCACTCTAAAATATTTTTAAGGAAAAAATACCTATAATACATTTTCCTACCCTTCACCTACTAAATGATATCTACATATCAATCTGAAATTCAAAGATCAAGACATATGCAAGGGCTATTTGATATTAAATGTTCAGATAAATCCATTATTGTAGCTATGAGAGTAGAAGGTTTAATGTGATATTTTAGAGTCATATGGAAGCTTGTAGAAATAATATTTTCTTTTCAAGTAAAAGGAGGATCATGCAATATACTTTCTAAATAATGTCCAATCTATAGGTAAAAAGGTCATCTCCCATGTACAAATCCATGTCACAAAATCTTGTAATCGTCTTGGGATAAATGCCATATTTATTCAATCATATAACTTGGTCTCTTAATTTACAATACACATGAACAATATCCTAAAGAAATATCTACCCTTCATAAATAATTGACAAGATTTCCTAGCAACCTTTTTTATAAGCATTCAACTAAATTATCTTGTTTCTTTCAAATTGTTTACCAAGCATCATTGTGTGGCAGATTGCACTATTGTTGGAATTAGTTTCCCAGATCAGCCCTATCATTACTAAATTTATTTGCATGATTCACAAATTCATAGATGGTGGTCAATGATGTTTCCAGTAATATGGCAGCTAATTGGCTACTATAGATGTCATTTTATATAAACACCTTTTTCGCTACAAATGCGATGGTATAAGGCATCATAGAATTCATTTAGTTTGTCTAGGTGCTCTAGAGTCTGAACATTGTGTCTGAGTTTTAGGTTCAATTTTAGTTGTTATCCTAGAAGGGAGTACAAGATCCACATGATGGGCATCAATGATTGTATGTCTGAATTTAGTTGTTTATATTTCAAAAGAAAAATTCTAGGCTATAGCTATTCACTCTTAGCAGATGTGATTTGAAGATTCTTCTTTTCCCTTATGAAAGCAGATCTCTGAACATAAATGATTTTTTATGCCTACCTAACCCTTTTATGCAGTTGCTTGGAATGCAAGCACTACATTTGGAAACTGGGAAATAAAATAACAAGTGCATTTAGCAAATTTTGTTTTGTTGTAAAATCCATGACAGAGGTCATTACAGACATTGTATGAGAACTTACTACTGAAATCTGGGAGCAAGTCCACATGGATATGAATACAACTTACTATCTATCTAAAGAGGTCTTGCTTTAAAAGGAACCTAGAAAAAATGAGATACTACAACTAAGTCACTAATAGAGTGTAAGGCTTAAGGCACAATATTCTCTCAAACATCATACTTTTAAGCGCTATAAATAATATTCAGCATGAACCATGGCCAAAGAGTATGTACAGTGATATAAGAAACCCAATGATGCTTGAAGAGGTGTTAAGACTCCATATACAACTTTAAGAACACCTTTTAAAATGGGTAAACGAACTACTAGGTAATGAACCAAAAGAGTGCTTAGAATATAACATAATTATTCAAAGAGGGTCTTATGGAATTGAAAAAATAACCTTCTTTGTCATATATTACTAGGGTCTCATCAAAACTACTTAGATGGCCATCCCCTAGAGTGCCTAGTGGGATCTCTATTTGTTGCCTTTGACCATGCTTCTATTTTTAATATATAAATGGATTCAATTTCTTCAAAATCCTTTTTTGATTATGAAATTTTGAGAAAAGAAAAGATCATAATTATTATGGAAATATTAGGACAGAAACCCATATCTCGTCAACAATTATTGTTCCAAGGCCAAGTCGTCTAAGATGGAACTAAATGCTTAGTGAATGTTGTATCACTACTTCATAGAATCAACATGGTAATGCAAAATGATTGCATATTTTAGCTAAAACATGAAGCTTGTGGCATATCATCTATAGCATGAAAATGTGTATACTGTTATAAGAATGTGAATTGATCATAACAAATCAAATAGCATTTGATATCTTCCCAAAATAAAATTGGAACTTGGAGTCATGTTTCAATGATGTAAATGTTTTTTGGTATTCTAACAATCAATAATAAGTTGTGCCTTAGATCAGAAGGCCTAACTGTCCAACTTGGGTATTCATCAATTTTGCTTTCTTTTGAGATGTCATAGGAAATTCTTGTTTAGTCGTGAATTCTACACATTGCAGAAAGTGATTATTGTAGCAGGGATTTCTCCTTGCTACAGGGGCAAGAATGGCTCCCTTCTATCTATAGGACAGAAGGGTAGGTTCCTACGTGTGGAAAATGCAGAAACAAATCGGAATAAATAGAAATCAAAGATAGAAATAAAATAATGGTCGTGAGCCCCTCTGCAAACACTGTTAGGGCTTCGCCTTGGTAACCTGCAAACAACTATTAAGCAAAAACAAACCTGCAAAACATGTTTATAAACAAACCTGCAAATAAACAAGGGTTAGAAAACAACTAAGCTATAAAAATGCATGAAAAACAACAAGATTATACCTCCTTTGGTGAAATGGGCCACCATGCCCTAGCTAGAAGGAAGCACCTCCCTATCTCACTCAGCAATGGAAGAGGAGTTATGGCTCAATGAGGGAAATGAGTGGAAGAGAGAGGGATGTGGGTGGCTTGAGAGGCCAAGGTGTCTCAAGGCATCCACGGGAAGCATAATAGTATGCAAGAGAGGTGTGTGTGAGAGTGACCCCCCACCCTCCTTTTATAGCTTTTTTGGGGACTTTTAGGGTTTTAAGCCCGTGGTCAGGGATTTAGCCCCATTTTTGGGCTTTTAGCCCCTTCTGCCCTAACTTTAGCTCCTTTTAGGGTTTTAGCCCCTTTTGGGAGGCTTTAGCTCCTGGGAGAGTATTTTAGACTCCTTTTTGGGGTTTTTAAGCCCTTTTCTTCATTCTTAAGCCATTTTGAGGGTGTGGGAGTCTAATGGAGTGAAATGAGGGTCGTGAAATGGTGTCCTTGGGTGGTGTAGGCCATGTAGAGCTGATTGAGGGATTGTTGGGTTAACAGATTGCCCCTTGATGTGTGAGGGCAGGAGCTCATCGTATGGCTAATGAACATCATAGGATTGGCTGCGAAGAGGTGGTGCTTCTGGGGCTATGGCATGGTGGCTTTTGGTTTTTGTATTAATATGGTTCCCATCAATGGGTGAGATACAAATAATGTGTGACATGTATATGGATGAGGCAGGCATCCCCATGCTCATGACAATGTCAAAAGAATAATTTGAGCTATGCTCTAAAATACAAGAGTCGATCATGTACAACTGATGATACAATAATGGTTGCCTCAATGTGAGGATGAATATAATACTGATCTGGTACATTGGACCCATGGAATTCTCATGGAATGCTATATCTTCATGACTGATGGCCTACTGGATCTGGAACGGTACATAGCTGTGTGGACTTGTTGATTGAGAGTTGGAGTCTCTGTGGTACAAGTATGTTGCATCAATCATAAAGGTATATTGAAGCACTATTGGGGCTTCTGAACACTATCTCCAATGCAACTCGAAAATCACAATGGACATAACCTATTTAGGTCCCTCGGGTAGACTCATCAATGTGCTAGAGTTAGGTGACATCTGGGGTCTTTGACCAAGTACTGTGCAGACCAAACCCTATACGAATCTCAATGGTGCGATGACATAGTTGGAGTCGAGAACGTGAGAAACAACCATCCCAAGAGGCACTAAGGACTCCTCTCAAGTGGTCCAAGGAACTCATCAATGATGTTAATGAAACCAAGGTACAGGGACCTCTGGGTCTATCCTCTGGAATATGTGTGTTGTCGTCAACAGAGGGAGACCTACCCCTAGTCAAGGAAATGATGTTTCCTTGACTAGGAGCATGAGGGAGATAACCGAAAGGTGTGAGACAATATACAGAATGACCCACTGAACAGGGGGAGGGGGAGTTAAAGAGTTGAGAAAGGGAAAGGGGAGTGTGGCAGACTAAAACTTCCTTTGTTCAGAGTATGACGACAGGGAAGACCAGGAAGCAAATGAAACTGACTCATGGGAATGGGATCATAGCTATAATAACGAGAATGTCACTATAGATGGGAAATACTTGGAGGAGGTGGACAATTTTGATATTGATGGGGTCGAAGGAAGACACATTGCAGAGTACTCTGAACAAAGGCGACCCAATGTGGGAATGCTGCCAAACTTTTTTATGTGGGGTGGTGTCTACGGACACCGTTGTGGTACGATCTCGTGGATTTTCAGCGAGCCCGAGAAGGTAAATGCTCGATGGTGCTTTCAATTTTAGAGGGTCTGAAAACACAAAGAAGACTCCAGTGGGGGATCTTTTTCGTTGGTAGTATCCTGTGTCCAAAAAAGGATAAAAGTATACATAGGAGAGCTCGCCCATCCTTTGGGTGATGAGAGACTTATTTACCATTGGTAGTCCAATCAGGCCAGAAAAGGTTAAACCTATACTGAATGGATAGTCATTCAGATACTTTTACGAGCATGAATGAAACCAAGTTTGCTTGGCAATATTTTCTTGATGAGAAGGCTGGAAAAGAGCTTAATGAAAACCCGTGGTGAGATTTTTCGTAAAGTGCGGCCCCTCTGCCCGAGAAAGCGTAAAAGTATGTAGAGGGGAACGGTCTTGGCTTGAATATGCCAAGGAGGTCCTTTTCATTTAATGGTCAACATGGTCCGCAAAAGGAGGTAAATGAGACGATGTAGACGCCCTTTCCTATACTTTAGCGAGCAAGAAAGGAAGCAGCTGCGCTCGGCCATCTTTTCATTGTTTTTAGGAGTCAGAAAAGAGCTTAAACGAAACTCAAGTATGGTCAACCAATTGCGATGGCACAGGCAGTGCCCCATGTCAGGATGGTGGACAGTGGTCCAAAGGTCATCCACGCAGTATGGACGGAGCAGATGGCTCTCAAACATACCAATACATGCATGAGATAGATTGCGGCAAAGGCTCAGGGGTCGGTGCGGCAGAGGCACGCACCGCAAACCAAGGTGGATCTTGGACAGAGGTCAGGAGAGCATGTGTGTGTTGTGGTGGTGGACAAACTTGACTACATGTGATGTGAGTGAAAGGCCGGGGGCAATTCTTATATGACAAATACATGCAAGAAAAAGAAATCGTTTTGTGGACAGTGGTCCAAAGGTCCGCATAAGGTGCGGTGAATAGAAAAGACAACTATGTGTTAAAAATACAAAACAAAACTAAAGAATGGTAACCCTTAACAGGCGGTGGGCCAAAAACGTGCATGAGTAGCGGTCAAGAAGTGTGATACAAGTACAGGTCCATAGACACTTGCATCGTCATGTCATGGCTTCGTAAATCGAGGTGACTTGTGGGAAATGGTCCCAAAATTAATTTATTAAACATGAGACAATGGTCTCATAAAGAGATATAAATTTGAGCTTGGAGGTGTGAGAGGTGTCTCGAACCAGTTCTGGGTGACTTTGAATTAGCAGTTGATGGTGCTACCCCTAGTGTGTTGGTGCACTTAGGAGTTTTTGTGTCGCTATGTATATCTTGTTGAGAAAGCATATGTGGCTTCTCATTTTGTATTGGACATGTTTTGGACATGCGACTTATCTATTTATCTATATATATTTTTGATGCACGTGGATGCGCTTTTATTATGTGAGTCTTTTTATGATGATGTGGAATGCAAATGTCTATGTGATGTATTATTACACTTGTGTGTGCATTTTTGGACATAGTTATGCATGATGTTATGGTTGTATGTTTCCTATATGCAGTTGTGGATGTGCCAATTTAGAATATCATTAGCCATTTGATCTGCGACACTATTGAGGTTTCTGGGAACATGTGTGAATGTGATGGATTCAAATGCTCTAACCATCTATTTAGTGCGTAGGTACTTTCTAAAGAGGCAGGGATCATGTACCCAATAGTAGTTGTTCAACTGAGAAACAAGCAGCTGGGAGTCTAAGAAGACATTGAGATGGTGAATGCCTAATTGGAGAGTGGCAATCAAGAGGCCATTGACGCCATCATATTCAGCCTGGTTGTTGGTTGCAGTGCCCACGCATATTTCGTCGATGTGGATCAACTCATGTGATGGGGAGTAGATGACCCATGCATCCGAGGTGAGGTTCAGAGACCATCTGCTTGCTCCATCAGCGAATCCCATATACCAGTTTGAGGTGTGCTCCATATGAAGCAACAAGAGGAAACAATACATAAGACTCAATTTTGAAAAATGTGTAAAAAAACAACTGGAAAGATTATAATACAAGCTAAACTGCCATCACTCAAAGGGGTGACGTTAGAGGGAAATTCATTTGTACTTCCATGAGGTCAGTGGTCATTCCTTTAGGTGACACGATGAACCCTAGGAGACGGCTCATTGGGACATAGAAGACACACTTGAAAGGGTTCAAGCAGATTCTATACTAGCGACATCGTATGAAGACTTGTCACAAATCGTCTATGTGCTGTGTTTGCTTCTTCGACTATGCAATGAGGTTGTCGAAACAAACCAATATGATGTGAACGAGGTCATGGAAGCATTGTGTCATGGCGCGTTGGAAGGTGGCTCCAGCGTTTTTCAGGCCAAAGGGCATGACTCGATACGTGAATGTGCCCCACGGGGTTGTGAATGCTGTCTTGTAACAGTCTTTTTTCTAGATCTGGATGTAGTTATATCCAGAAAATCCATCCATGAAGGAGAAGGCTTCATGTCTGGCACATGCATCGATAATATGATCGATGATGGGTGTGGGGAAGTTGTCTTTGGGACACGCCCCATTGAGGTCATGAAATTCTGTGCAAACATGAATGATACCCTATTTTTTATTCATGGGAACATGATTAGAAACCCAAGTGGGGTACGCAATGGGGTAGATGAAGCCGGCAGTGAGCAGCTTCTCTATCTCGGCTTTCATAGTGACCACTTTGGAAGGGTGAATGGGTCGTTGCTTTTGGTGTACGGGAACCACATCGGGCCATGTGTCAATGTGGTGTTCCATGATGGAAGGATCTAAGCTGAGCATGTTAGTGTAAGACCAAGCGAAGATGTCATGAAATTCTTGGAAGAGAGCTTTGTAGGCATCAACCTCTTCTAGGGAGAAAGATGCCCCCAACATGATTTCTTCAACAATCTCGGAATTGGTTGAGATGTTGATTTTAATGGTTGATGAAATGTTGGCCATGTTACCTTTTTTGAAGGCATCTGGTGTTGGGATGGGACTCTTGAACCAGTCATCCTTCCCATGGATGAAATCTTTGGTCTCCACAAAAAACTGGTCAGATTGTGACACAAGTTCCTCAGGGAGGAAGAACGAGCGATGGTGCATGTCGTCCCATGGGTATTTCGGGGTAGTCAAGGCTTCAAGTGTCTCCTCATCATTGTGGAAGCAACGAAGAGACAGTCGTTGGAGGAGGAGATGAGCAGGTCAGTGGAACTGGACATCATGTAAACGGACATGGTGTCTGAAGAAGGAGGTGGTGGGTGAACTTCTTCGATCAAGGTGATTTTAGACTCAAGAGAATGTTGATGGAGGTCAGCTAGAGCCATTCAAAATTTGGGCAAGTCTTGTCAATGGCAAGAGTAATGTCCATACAAACCGCAGAGGGCACAAGCATGGTTTGTTCTTAATTCCTTGTTTCTTACTACTGGCGCACTTGGAAGGTCAAAGACAGGGAGGTTTTCGTTTGTATCCATGGCGTCCAAATGTGTACGGATCATTGGGATCTCAGGGAAATTCTGAGTTGGATGGCCCTGTTGCTCGCAGATAGCACAAGGCGGGATTGGCTGAGGTTCTGCAGTAGTTTTGGCATTCTTTCCCCTAGCCCTTTTCGGGTGGGGCAGTGTGGGTGCGGGTGTGGCAGTTGGCTTTTGTGGGTCGGGTGGAGGGTGAGACTCGACCGCAATGGGTTGCACTAGGGTTAAGACAACCTGGGGCATTAGTGGTTGAGCTGGTGGATCAAGATACCACATCGGAATTCCCAATGTAAAGTTGGATAGGATTAAGGTGGCCCTTACCGGCTTGCTCATGACACCAGGTGGGGGAAAGAGGAAGGGAATCGTATGGACTGGGGATGAGCCCAGATAAATCCCTGCTGGTTGCATGTGGGGATGAGGTTGTGGTTGTGGCTGTGCATAATGCTGCTGCTGCGAGTGATGTTGCGGCTGTTATTGGTGTTGCCACTGCGGACGATGTTGTGGTTGTGGTTGGGGCTGCGGCTGCGGTTGTTGTTTGGGTGCAGCGGTGCTTGATGAGACCATGCACGAGTTCATAGTTTCATTTTGTGTCAATGGTGGTGACACTAATGGGCCCATGAGCCATCATGGTGGTATCGGCAAACAAGCCAGGGCCCACATTCAACAATCGGAAGGCTGGTGTGTTTTCAACCATGGTGTTGATTGCAGGGATGACATTGGCATGTGTGGTCGTCCCTTGCGGCTCAATGGTGGTGATGGTAGGGATAATGTTGGAGGGTGTCGTTAACCCTTGCGGATCATGATAAGTGAGTTGATCAACCGTCATGATCTTCCCTTCATGGGGGAACATCATGAGATGAAAGACAGTTGATGTGACTGCTCTCATGACATAGATATAACTTCTTCCAAGGAGAAGGTTATAGTCTAGTTGAGGGTTGATGACCTCTATGTCGATCAGCACTGTCTTCTCGACTAATGTGATGGGGACATGGGGAAGGATTCCTTGGGCTTTAGTAGGATTTCCATCATAAGCCCGCAGAGTTGTGGAGGAAGGTTGCAAAATTGGGGATCCCAGTTTCTACTAGATTAGGGTAGACATAACGCATGTGGATGCATCCTCATCCACTATGCACCAGTGCATGACCAAATTCCAAATGGACATCGAGGTTTGAAAGGCGATGGTCGGTGGCATGCGCAGTTCTCTGTTCTTTGTGTCGAATGTGATCAACTTGGAGTCGGAGGGGTCTACTGGCCCAAGGGTAGCTAGTAAAGCTTTCTGCTGCGTTGGGCATGTTTTAAGTACCTCAAGAGCGGACATGGCAATCAATGTTTGGGCCAAATCATCCACAATGTTGTAGCTGAGAGCAGCTCTAGCCATGGAATTATTGGCAATTCTGTGTATGGGGGGTGTGGGAATGAGGGTAACTGAAGGGGTACATTGACCGATTTGGACATGGATGCTACTGACGTGTTAGCAGGTTCAGTGGTGGTTCTGTACTGGTTGTGTTTGGTTTGTAGGTTAACCTCTTCAGTCATCATGGCTAGCAGGTGGTGAACACCTGTTTCGGCGATGGGAGGTGCCCCCAAAGAGTTGGAATTGGCTTGGGGAGGGGGTGCGGTTGCCACCAACCCTTGGACTGGTAGCGGGTTTTGAAGCACCATAGGAGGAGGTCCTTGTGGTGCTGGGTTGGGTTGGGCTTGGTTCGTAGCGTTGGTGTCCTGTTGGGCCTCGTTCTGAATGGCTTGCTTAGCTCAACCCATGAGGGGACACTCGAATTTGTAGTGCCCATAGACTTCACAGAGTGTGCATGGTTGGTTTGTGCACAATGGGGCGTTGCATCTTGGTGCGTTTTGTCGTGGGGGGTTTTGGGCTGGTTGGTTTGTCGCGGCATTGTTGGGAAGATTTGGTTGTTGACCACCTCCCTGCGGTTGGTTGTTGGCTTGGTTCCGGGCCCGATTATTTCTAGCTTGCCCTTGTTGATTGTTGGGAGCAGGCTAGTTGGGACAGTTTTTTTGTGCAAACACTTGTCCCGACAGAGTGGGTGGAGCGGGGGCAGAGGCTTGAACTGGTTGCACTGGTGGTGCATAGTAGATTTGTGGGTGTGGTGGTGCCACAAATGTGGGAATTTTCCCCACATACTGCTGTGTTGGCCAAACCATAGCCTGAGCCTGCTGTGGTGGCATAGGCTATGCATAGGAAGTTGTTGCTCCGGACTGGGACATCATTTTGGCATAGTTCAGAGTTTGGTTCTGGTAAGCAACACTAACAGTATTGCTTGGTTGTGGTGGAGCTACAGGTGGTGTCGGATGGTGCTATGGCTATTGGGAGACCGAGCCTATGATGCCATCTGCAGCATGGGATGCCCCCAGTGCATCCTGGTAGGAGGTACCCAGGCGAGGAGCGTCTGGAATGACAGTGTACAAGTATCCAGAATGAGTGTAGATCAAGTCAAACTATTGGGCTTTCAGTATGGCCTCTTCTTCGGATTGGGGACGTTCGGATGTGATGTCCTTTTCTATGGGCGGGAGTAAGGTCTTGAGGAACCAATCCAAGAAGATCAAATCATCAAGTTGGATTTTACACAAGCTACAATGTCGCCGCCATTCATGGATGTGGTCGGTTATATGTGTCGCAGTGCTCTGACGGCAGGATAGCAGGATCTCCACCCCTTCATCATATCTGACGGGGAGTTGGAAATATTGTAGGAACATGAAACCTAGGGAGTTGAAATCTGGGTACTTGGTTTGCAGTAGCTCAATGTACCATTTGGCCGCAGCACCTATAAGGGTGCGTTGGAATAGCCTCAGTCTGATGGAATCATCTACGATGCTATTTGACGAGCACCATAGATGGAATGTCATGATATGATTTTGGGGACATTCCCCTTCCTTGCCTTCAAACTTGGGAATGTCTGATGGCATCTTGGTTGGCATGGGTGGCCAGAACACTTGGTGGCGGATGGGGTCATTTGTTAACTGAGCCAAATCAGGCAGGTTAAGACAAGCCATGAAAGGCAGATTGGACCCCAGGTTGATGTGAGATGGGGCAGGGATGGTGGTGGGGTTTGTAGGTGCATAATGCATCTGCACGGCTGGGGGTACTTGCAGTGGCACCATTGTGGATGGGCCAATGCCCCCAAGTGTTGTGGGGGGGACAGTATGGATGGTGGGGACATTGCCCCCATGTATGACAGTAGGGGAATGTAAGTGGAAGGTCCACTGCCCCCTTGTGTGGCAGGAGGGGTAGTGTAGGTGGACGGGCCACTACCCCCGTGTGTTGCAGATGGGCCAGCTTGGCTGGTCACTATGGGTGGTGGTAGCTGACTGATGATAGTTTGCATGACTGTGCTTAGGCCATCTGCAGGGTTGTTGGTGATAAGTTGTGGTGTGTACATGGGTCCACTTGGTATGGCTATACCGAAAAATGGATCCGAGTTTTCACTAGCCATGGGGCTTAATGGTGCAGTATAGAGGTCTAGTTCAGACTGATATGGGTTTGAATCTAAATCAGAGGTTGTATGGCCTTCTGATGGTGTGCGAGGTCATTGAGAGCAGTTTCAAGGCTGTCGGTTTAATGTTTCGAATGGTGGTGGTTCACCTCTTAGGCATGAGGAAGAGCATGAGGGATCAATTGTGTTAGATGTTTATTAAAATGGTGGGAATGATTTTTGGACCCCGGTTTCAATGGCTTCCTATTGGCTGTAGGTGGTCACTCGGCCACCAAGACTGCTAGAAGACATCGCTTTGCTTTTTCCTCATGGGAATTTCTACTCAATCAGTGGGGGTCGTTGCCCATTTCGCTTGGCAATTCCTCTCAACGGCCAGCTACTTTGGGTTTCCCATGGTACTCCTCACAATGAGTTTCTGGGCAGAGCCCAAGTACTTCCCACAGTTGAAGCAGTTAGGGACTTATGTCCTCAAAGACTGTAGATTTTTTTGAACTTAGTGTAAATTGATCAATTTTAAGGCTCTCTTAGCACCATGAACTGAGTTGGGTTGATTACTTGGTATAGTGTATTTGTTTTCCTATCTTTCTGGTATTTGGTAGCTACAAATGGTTTATGAATTCATCATATTGTGGTAGATTTCATGTCATTCTGGATGCAAGCATTGAGTAATCAGAAATTTGTAAACAGATACATTTTTAACCCTGAATGTTGATGGCATAACTAGATGATTACCTTACACTGATATTCCTCTTTAACCAAGAGAAGGTGTTTGGCTCTCAACACAATGGGACCAAGCCCATCCATAGATCCACAGGTCACCTCCCGGAAGCAAGGTTGGTCAACAGGGAGGACGCTTAGCGCTGTGAGAAGCCCTCCTTCTCTACCCCCTCTACCTTCTAGGTCATCCGGTTTTAATGGTTTTAGAACAATATTCAATGAAGGGCCTAGGACTATATGAGCTTGCCCTTCGTCGTATCCCAGAATACCCTGGAGGGTGATGACTGGGTAGAGGAGGAAGGGTAAGCAAGACTATTAATTTTATTGTCAATCATTAAGCCATTGAGTATTTAACTTAGACTTCGTTATGTAAATGAAATTGCAATAAAATGAAACAGAAACATAAATGAAATGGTTCAGATGGATAGAGGCGGCTGAGCCGCACTAACAATCCCGATAAAAGCAAACAGTGAAGCACAAAAATGGGTCGCGCAGCTGTAAAGGTCTTGTTTTTGCGAAGTGGATTATGATCAAACCATGAGGAATTACCTCAAATGGTTGAAAACCCACTTCGAAAATGGGCCCTTTTACCCATACCAATATGCAAATTCGCAAATGGCTCAACCGTTTGGGAAGAAAACAATCCTGAACACAGGTGAATTTTCAAAAATTCAATTCGGTCATTTTTGCACAGTTGAGTGAGTTGCAAATCATAGAATGGCCAATAGTAACGGGTACTGTGGCCAAATGGGCTTGGATTGGCCTTGAGGAGGCTCAACAATAAGTGAAAATGTAAATAAACAGCAATCTAAGCTACATTTAATAGAAAAATTAACCTAGGGCAAAAAACTGAACCAGAAACTAAAACTTTGAAAACTAACTCAGGGATCCTATGGGATCAACCTGGTATGGTCGCTAGTTCTATAGCAGGGATTTCTCCTTGCTACAGGGGCAGGAATGGCTCCCTTCTTTCTATAGGACAGAAGGGTAGGTTCCTGCGTTTGGAAAATGCAAAAATAAATTGGAATAAACAAAAAGCAAAGACAGAAATAAAATAATGGTCGTGAGCTCCTCTGCAAACACTATTAGGGCTTCGCCTTGGCAACCTGCAAACAACTATTAAGCAAAAAAAAACCTACAAAAAATGTTAATAAACAAACCTACAAATAAACAAGGGTTAGAAAACAACTAAGCTATAAAAATGCATGAAAAACAACAAGATTATACCTCCTTTGGTGAAATGGGCCACCATGCCCTGGCTAGAAGGAAGCACCTCTGTATCTCACTCAGCAATGGAAGAGGAGCTATGGCTCAATGAGGGAAATGAGTGGAAGAGAGAGGGATGTGGGTGGCTTGAGAGGCCAAGGTGTCTTAAGGCATCCACGGGCAGCATAACAGTATGGAAGAGAGGTGTGTGTGAGAGTGACCCCCCACCCTCCTTTTATAGCTTTTTTGGGGACTTTTAGGGTTTTAAGCCCTTGGTCAGGGCTTTAGCCCCTTTCACCCTAACTTTATCTCCTTTTAGGGTTTTAGCCCCTTTTTGGGGGCTTTAGCTCCTAGGAGAGTATTTTAGGCTCCCTTTTGGGGTTTTTAAGCCCTTTTCTTCATTCTTAAGCCATTTTGAGGGTGTGGGGGTCTAATGGAGTGATATGAGGGTCGTGAAATGGTGTCCTTGGGTGGTGTAGGCCATGGAGAGCTAAGTGAGAGATTTTTTGGGTTAACAATTATCTTGGGTTCCATTGAGTTGAATCCTTTTTAACTAAGATGTGCCTTATTTCTAGAATTTGACCAATGAATTTACATTTTTTTGCAAGAGCTTGTATTCATATACTTGCCTAGCAGCACAAAGTGACTAGTTTGAAGAAAACTACACATCATTGGAAGAGTGGGATGTTACTTGTCAACCTTGATACTTATGCATATCAACCAAGCCACGGTAGAACAAGGGCATCTAAAATGTACGAGGCATCCATTGATCCCTAACTCTATCAATCTAAAATCGAATCAACCAAGGATAAATAAGAGGAATTTAGAGCATAATATAATCAATGCCCATTAATGTTGGTTATTAGCTAGAATAACCAAGGAATGTAATATAAAATCAATAAAACTCAAGCATGCTCAGCCATTCTAGAACACTTGAACTTATAATAAAAGTAAAAATTCTTCATTTAGTGTTCTCAAGATATTTATGGTCTCTGGGGAATTTAAGATGACAGATACAACATTGTGACAATCATTAAACTCAGCCTCAACCCGCCCCTTGACTGCTTCCCTGTCTAATATTCACAACTTAGGACCCCTATCATAGCATGCCCAAAAAATCTACTATCATAGCATGCCCAAAACCCTTCCAATGGTGATGGTTAATAATGGTGATGGTTAATAAAAGGTCATTGATGTTGGGTTCACGATTTTCTGGCCGCACCCTGGGCCATCTTCTGTTGAAGAGATAGCAAGCGAAGGGAGGAGTACCTTAATGAGTCGAGCGAAGAATCTAGTGCAGACGAAGTGGGGTATTTAGCATTATCTAGTTATATAAGGCTAGTCCAATTCCTAGGGCAACGCGCTAGGATCCATAGCAACTGTAGCATACCAAATCGTAGCAAAGCGAAGCCTATATTTTTCTTTTTTATTGGATTTGGAACTATACTAGATTAGATGCAGCTGATGCTTCTTTCACTGATGCTACTGAAGCTGAGTCAACCTAATTAAAAAATGACTCCAACAAAAATGAGGTGATGCTTACCCATTGAGCCATGAGCCAATTCGAAACCGTTGAGCCAATTTGAAACCGTTAATAGTGAGCTGGAAATCAAAATGATAACACAGAGTTGTGAATCGCCGAAATGATAACCTGAAATCGCCGAAATGATAACCCTGAGGTGTAAATCAAATGGTCGACCAAGAAAATGATACGCTTGTGTCGTAAAATGATACACCAGAGCGTGAAATTGCATAAAATTGTATGAACTTGGATATAATTGTCCAAAACCAGAGCCACTACAATGTGAGAAAGACAATGTGCACAAAGAAACTGAGAAAGACAGTGTGCACAAATAAGAAAATTTGGTTTTTTAGTAAAATGGTATTAATTCATGTAGAGTTTAGGTATCTCTTGGTTAGGTATATGCCACATTTTCCTTTTATGTTATGTTTTTTAATGGAGGGACTTTGTAACTAGTAACTAGTAACCAATGAACCACTAGTAACTACTCCATATGTTATAATACTAACACTTAAATACCTAAGTAGACATTTTCATTTTCCCTACCCATCCATATTGTATCATACAAGTTGACATTGTCATATTCCCTACCCAACCATATTATATAATGCATGGCTAATGATCATACTAAGAGAATTTGTATCTCAACAGCATGTTGGACATAATGAATTGAGGGCTTGTTACAAAGAGGTCCCATGTAATGATCCACAATAATGTGTAGAATATGCCACAAGTAGGTTTTCATGACTTCATGTATGGGTTGTATATCAATATTGTTTTCTATATCTGAAGTGTATATGGCTATAAATTATTGTTTAATTGGTTATAAATACTATGTATTTATTGTAAATAATTGATTATAATTATTAAAATTGATTTTTAAATAATATGAAAAATAAGTATAATTATTTTTAAAATATATAATTAAATATTTTATTAACCACTTTAAATATGTAGAAATAAACATAATTTCAAATATAAAAAAATTAAAACAATAAAGTTCCATTTTAATAAAAATAAAATAAATTTATAATTTGAATTATAAAAATTAGTGATAATTTATCATTTAAATTTCAAATTATAAAAATGAACTTAAGATATTAATTTAAGATTTTCGAATGCATGTGATTAGATATTTTGTACACCAATAGTAGAAATACACATAATTTAAAATAATAAACTTCCACTCCAATGAAGTAAAATCATTTTTAAAATCTAAAATAAAATACAATATATTTCCACTTTTGTGAAAATAAAATAAAATTTATAGCCTACATCAAAATAAAATATATTAAACTTAAAATAATAAACTTCCATGTCAAGTAAAATGATTCTTTTAATCTAAATTAAAATATAAAATATTTAACTTGTTGGAATTTGATAAAGATGATGATGATGATAACGATGATGAAAATGATGATGATGATGACAATGTCGACGATGATGATCATGATGAAGATGAAGACGGTGATGAAGTCGGTGATGCTGACGATGATGAAGATGAAGATGATGATCATGTCGACGATGATCATGATGACCATGATGATGATGAAGATGATCATCATCATCATCATCACATGATGATGATGATGAAGATGATGATGATGAAGACGAAGATGACGATGATGATGATCATGATGATGATGAAGATTATGATGATGATGATGATGACAATGTCGATGGTGATGACGATGATGATGTTGATGATGCTGACGACAATGAAGACGATGACATTGATGGTGTTGACGACAATAAATACGATGCCAATGATGATGATGAAAATGAAGATGATGATGTTGATGATGATAATGATGATGATGATGATGATGATGATGATGGTCATGATGATGATGACGATGAAGATGATGATTATGAAGATGAAGATGATTATGATGACGATGATAATGATGATGATGACGACGATGATGAAGATGATGATGGTGATGATGATGATGATGATGACAATGTTGATGATCATGATCATGATCATGATGTTGATGATGATGATGACAATGAAGACGATGACATTGATGGTGCTGAGGATGATGATGAGGATGAGGATGAGGATGATGACGATGGTGATGATGATGGTGATGATGATGAGGATGACGATGATGGTGACAATGATAATGGTGATGATTATGATGATGATGATGGTGGTGGTGATGATGATGTTGATGATGAAGATGATGATGACGACGATGATGATGATGAAGATGATGATGTCGACAATGATGAAGATGATGATGATGATGGCCATGATGGCCATGATGATGTTGATGATGATGATGATGATGGTCATGATGATGATGATAATGACGATGAATATTATGATGATGAATATGACGATGATTATGATGATGATGATGATGACGACGATGATGAAGATGATGTTGGTGATGATGATGATGATGATGATGACAATGTCGATGATCATGATCATGATCATGATGTTGATGATGATGATGACAATGAAGACGATGACATTGATGATGATGATGATGAGGATGAGGATGATGACGATGATGATGATGATGGTGATGATGATGATGGTGATGATGATGATGATGATGATGATGGTGATGATGATGATGGTGGTGATGATGATGAAGATGATGATGCCGATGATGTTGATGATGAAGATGATGATGACGATGATGTTGATGATGAAGATGATGATGTCGACGATGATGGTGATGATGACGATGATGATGATGATGATGATGGTGATTACGATGAAGATGATGATGAGGATGATGTTAATGATGAAGATGATGATGTCGACGATGATGAAGATGATGATCATGATCATGATGTTGATGATGATGATGATGATGTTGATAATGATCATGATCATGATGGTCATGATGATGATGACGATGAATATGATGATGATGAAGATGGCAATGATTATGATGATGATGACGATGATGAAGATGATGATGTTGATGATGATGATGATGATGAATATGTCGATCATGATGATGAAGATCGTGATGTTGATGATGATGACAACAATGAAGACAATGACATTGATGGTGTTGATGATGATGATGTTGATGATGATGACGACAATGAAGACGATGATGCCGATGATGACAATGATGATGATGATGATGATGATGATGATGATGATGATGATGATGATGGTGATGATGATGAAGATGATGATGATGATGATGATGATGATGAAGATGATGATGAAGATGATGATGACGATGATGTTGATGATGAAGATGATGATGTCGACGTTGATGAAGATGATGATGATGATGTTGATGATATTGACATGATGGTCATGATGATGATGACAATGAAGATGATGATGATGAAGATGACGATGATTATGATGACGATGATGATGATGATGATGACGATGATGAAGACGATGATGGTGATGGTGATGATGATGATGATGATGATGACAATGTCAATGATGATGATCATGATCATGATGTTGATGATGATGACGATAATGAAGACGATGACATTGATGGTGCTGACGATGACGATGATAATAAGGATGAGGATGATGGTGATGGTGATGATGATGGTGATGATGGTGATGGTGATGATGATGAAGATGATGATGACGATGATGTTGATAATGAAGATGATGATGACGATGATGTTGATGATGAATATGATGATGTCGACGATGATGAAGATGATGATCATGATGTTGATGATGATATTGATGATGATGTTGATGATGATCATGATCATGATGGTCATGATGATGATGATGAATATTACGATGATTATGATAATGATGATGATGATGATGATGACGATGATGAAGATGATGATGGTGATCATGATGACGATCATAATGATGACAATGTCGATGATGATTATGTTGATCATGATGTTGATGACGATGACGACAATGAAGACGGTGACATTGACGGTGCTGACGATGATGATGATGATGATGATGATGATGATGATGATGGCCATGATGATGATGATGATGATGATGGTCATGATGATGATGACGATGAATATTATGATGATGATGAAGATGATTATGATGACAATGATGATGATGATGATGATGATGAAGATGATGATGATGATGATGATGATGACAATGTCGATGATGATGATCATGATCATGGTGTTGATGATGATGACAACAATGAAGACGATGACATTGATGGTGCTGACGATGATGATGAGGATGAGGATGAGGATGAGGATGATGGTGATGATGATGATGGTGATGATGATGATGGTGGTGGTGATGATTATGGTAATGATGATGAAGATGATGATGTCGATGATGTTGATGATGAAGATGATGATGACGATGATGGTGATGATGATGTTGATGTTGATGATGATGATGGTTATGATGATGATGACGATGAAGATTATGATGATGATGGTGAGGATGATTATGACGAGGATGATGAGGATGATGATGACAACGATGATGAAGATGATGATGGTGATGATGATGACGATGATGATGATCATGATGTTGATGATGATGACAATGAAGACGATGGCATTGACAGTGCTGATGATGATGATGAGGATGAGGATGATGACGATGGTGATGATGATGTTGATGATGATGATGGTGGTGATGATGATGATGATGATGATGATGATGGTGATGATGATGATGGTGATGATGATGAAGATGATGATGTCGATGATGTTGATGATGAAGATGATGATGACGATGATGTTGATGATGAAGATGATGATGTCGACGATGATGGTGATGATGATGATGATGAAGATAATGATGTCGATGATGATGAATATTATGATCATGAAGATGATGATCATGATGTTGATGATGATGTTGATGATGATGATGATGTTGATGATCGTGATCATGATGGTGATGATGATGATGATGACGACAATTAAGATGATGATGATGAAGATGATGATGATTATGATGATGATGATGATGACGACGACGATGATGAAGATGAGGATGGTGATGATGATGATGATGATGATGGTGATGATCATGATCATGATCATGATGTTGATGATGATGTTGATGATATTGACATGATGGTCATGATGATGATGACGATGAAGATTATGATGATGAAGATGATGATGATTATGATGACGATGATGATGATGATGATGATGATGATGAAGATGATGATGGTGATGATGATGATGATGATGACAATGAAGATGATCATGATCATGATCATGATGTTGATGTTGATGACGATAATGAAGACGATGACATTGATGGTGCTGACAATGATGATGATGATGAGGATGAGGATGATGACGATGGTGATGATGATGGTGATGATGATGATGATGGTGGTGGTGGTGGTGGTGATGATGATGATGGTGATGGTGATGATGATGACGATGATGTGATGATGAAGATGATTATGATGATGATGTTGATGATGAAGATGATGATGTCGACGATGATGAAGATGATGATCATGATGTTGATGATGATCATGATGATATTGATGATGATGACAATGAAGATGAAGATGATTATGATGATGATGATGACGATGATGAAGATGATGATGGTGATCATGATGATGATCATAATGATGAAAATGTTGATGTTGATGACGATGACGACAATGAAGACAGTGACATTGATGGTGCTAACGATGATGATGTTGATGATGATGATCAAAATGAAGATGATGACATTGATGGTGGTGATGATGACAATGAAGATGATGATGGTGATGATGATGATGATGAAGATGATGATGATGATGATGAAGATGATGATGATGAAGATGGTGATGATGATGATGATGATGATGATGATGATGATGATGATTATTATTATGATGACGATGATGAATTTGATGATGATGATGATGACAATGTCGATGATGATGATGACAATGTCGATGATGATGACAACGATGATGTTAATGATGATGAAGACAATGAAGATGATGAAATTGATGGTGGTGACAATGATGATGATTCTGATCATGATCATGATGATCATGACGATCTCCTATCTGTAAATATATGATCTCATTAATGTTAGTAACACTATTTTTTTAAATAAGATAAAATAAGACGTCTAATTAATTATTTACCTTTCAATAGATTTCATCATCTTCTTCATCCAAGTCATCATCTATATCATCAAATCCAGAGTCAACATTGTAAGTATTGGCCATATCATCATCATCATCTAAGTCAGTTGCATTCATCATGTCATCATCGATATAATCTTCATGGGCATTGTTTGTTACATCATCCAATTCTACATGGAAAAGAACAACAAATGTAATTTGTAAAATAATAGATTTAGAATGATTGATTAATATGCTTGCTTTCTTATCTTTTAAACCATATGCTAAATCGATTTCCCTTTCTATAAGATTTGTATCTCCATTGTGATATGTTGCTTTTACCAATGAAGCCACACCTTCCCATGATATTCCATGACCCGATTGTTCACATCGTTCAATGCATACCTTCATCCAATAAAGATTTTTTTCAATGTATAAATGAATTGCATCCCACTCTCGACCAACTGCATGATGACAATAAACATTGAAATTCAAGGCATATGTAACTTTTCTAAACAAAGTATATGCTCTTAAATGATGCAATAAATTGTATATGCAATTAGAATATGTACGATATGATTAACATACACTAGATAATAATTACCTTTCACCTTCATCGATCTACCTTTCCCCTTTAGGTACTCCCCTTTAAAATAGTTATTGGTGTCCAGATCACAAATGTGACATAAATTGAGCTTTGACGCTAACTTAGGAAGATATTCACTAGCATAGAACATGTTTTGGTATACCATATATCCTTCCATCATAGAACCCTCAGCATGTGCCCATTGTCTCACCAAACCCTTCATAAATTTCAAGTGCCTCTCAACCATCCACATGGACCTTGAGTGCACAGGTCCACACAATTCAATCTCCTCAACCTTATGTATGAGGTAGTGTTCATGTGCATTGAAAAATGTCAAAGGTAGATGCTTCTACATTTCACACATGAGATAATGAATTTCTATCCTCCAATACTTTATATCTTCTTTATGGATTTCTTTATATGTCAACCATCTACAAGTGATGCAACCCAATAATGATAATTAAGAAAAAAAACATTAAATTACTTAACATGAATTATTACATAAGCAACTACTCAATAGTTACCTCATGTATTTCCCAAGATTATATATAACTTGTTTGACATTGTCATCGAAGTTGTCCGGGAGAGAGAGAGGTAGAACATACTGTATCAATATACAAACCATGTCACTTTTAAACTAATATTATACAAACAAGAAAACAAATTTATGCAATAAAATGAAAAAAAATTATATGGACATAAGAACAATAATTACCTTGATGAAGACATCCCAATCATGCGTTTTGACCCCAGCAAAATCACCTTTTTTTGTTATGATATTCCTCAAGTTCGCACAAAATCTAGTGGGAAATTTAATTTTTCGCATTACTTATTTAACAACATTACTTTGTTGCTCTGTAAACATCCATGGAATTGAGTTTATATTAATTTGGTCTCCGTTGCTATGAAATTGAATGACGTCTTTCATTGCATGGTTGCCTTCTTGAATTCCTTCACCAGATTTCACAATTTTATCTTTCATGCTCCTTAGCTCCAGTAGTCACCATAATGTTTCAGTCACATTCTTTCCAATATGAATTGTATCAAACATATGAGCAATTTGTAGGTTCTCATAGTACAGCAACCTGCTGAATTGTATAGGTTAACTTTTCATTCCTCATGGAAGCCCATTAATGCCTTCATGATCACGAAGGACATCGTGAATATTAGTTATTAAATAAAGGACATCATGAATATTAGTTAGTAACTAAATTACAGAAATCAATTATGGCCACAACAGTAAACAACTCACAATAAAAATTAAAATACATAACAATTCATATACGATGATCCATATGTACTAGCTTATCCATACGTACTAGCTTGACGATTTCTATTGTATTTCATCTTCCAAAGGTGAGGTGTCATTATCCGTGGTTTTAATGCAGTCTCTTGCTTCCCATTGAAAATATTTTTTTCGAATGTTCTATACATGTGATTCTTAGAGAGCAAATGCCTATACTCATCAAACACCTCCTTTCTTAAGCTTTTTGAGCAACGAGATTTGATCTTAGGACCACAAATTGGACATGCAAATTTACCCTTTGTCTGAAGACGTACAATATAAATATATGGAATATCTATGTCAATTATAATTATATAAAAACTATATTAACTACTTCATATAATTAAATGCAATTAAGGTGGAACTTAAAAATACAAACCACAAAAATGGGTTAACCCCGGGGCATCATGTATTTTCCATACAACCATTACATGGAATTGAAATTTCCTTTGTCGTATTGGTATATATATGTCATACATAGTGATGACATTTTATAACTTCAGTAGCTTTTCTATAAGAGGTTCAATATATACATTCATATCTTTGACTTGGAACTTACCTGATTGATTTGAAGTACATATAAATAAATATAATTATGAGAACCATTAAGATCTATAAACCATGCACAAGAGTAAAATAAAAAATATATATATGACATTAGGAAACATAATACGATGAATTAGATGCCACAACTACATTATAAATAAAACAGTTGTAGACACAAAATACCTGGAATAATCATCGACAACATTATGTGCTCCCTATTTATTGACAACCAGGGAGGAATGCTATTGTTGGTTTATAACAAAAATAGGCCACATCGTGTAAATGGATTTCATTTGTGCAAATGGATTAACACCATCTGTTTCCAAAGAAATCCTAAGATTACGAGGTTCCTCTTTAAAGTGAGGCCACTTTCCTCCATATCTCTAAATGCAAAACCATCTATAGGAATTCGAATAACATCATCTTGACTTCTGTTCCTAGCATGGTAATCCATAAATTGTGTTATGTTTTTGCACCTAAACAGTCGTTACAAACGTGGAATCATGGGAATATAAAGAAGAACCTTTTGAGGCACCTTTTTGTTACTTGATCTGTCTGATATCTACTTATATGACATTATGGAAATTCTGTTGCAAATTCATGTTGATTATAATATATAACATGGTCATCAAGGCATGCATGAATTGATTCATAATGCATTCCAATCTCTTTCATGATGGAAGATAAATCTCAATATGTGCGAGGTAAAATATTTGATGGTGGTAACAAAAATTCAGCTATCAAGATACATCAAATAAAAATAAAAATGGAGTTAATGAAATATATACATAATATTAACGAAACACACTTCATCCGTATTAAATTGAATTATGAATTAACAATACAATTATTAGAGGAATAAAGATAAAATTTATCATGATCGTATATATGTGATGGATTATTTTACATATGTAATGCCCCAGTTTTGACCCTGTTGCATTTGATGTACATGATGTATATATTAAATGATCATGGTGTGGAGCTAAAGGCCAAGGCCCCACCATTGATCGATTATGTTATGTTTTGGATTTGAATTGTCACGGATGGTATATCGGGGCATGCGACATATATTATGATGGTCATCATGTAAATACACATCTATAATTAATTAAATGAACCTGACTAGCTATGATCGCGGGAACTAAAATGAGAAAGGGGCATGATTTTCACAAGGATAAGGATGTGGGGGAATTTGTCAAACCTTGGCCAATGAGAGAAAAATACCCATGTGTCTTGTTTTCCTTGCCTTACCCAACCACTTTCATTGAAGAATTGATGCTGGTGGTTGAGGCAGTTAATTTTTTTGGGAGTGGGGTGGCAGGATTGTCAGTCCTCAACCTCACGCACACTCCACCATGGTTGACTTCACTATGGCTGGGAAAAACAACTGCCATCATTCACGCAGGGATTTTCCACTCTCCCCACGACTGTGCAAAAATGCTCACGCACAGGTATTTTCCTGGTTTTTCCAACTGATGCAGCGAGTTGAGAGCCGTGCTCTTTTATCCATGATTTACTATGCTGTTGTGGTTCTCTCACACACAGTGTGTTTCGTTGTGGTTTCTTCATGTCTTGGGACGGAGTCATTCATCCTCACGCACAAGCAATTGCTCGTTGGTCTCATGCACATCAAACTGAGAGCCGTTTTGCCACTATCACCCATGATTTCCTATAGGGAGTCATTTCACGCTTAAGAACTGTGTGGCGGCCTGTGCAATTCCTTTTCCGTTTGCTTCCTTGCCCTGGACAGACTGCTAATTTCCCCCTGTTGGAATTGTGTTTGCTGTTGTGTTTGGGAACTGTTGTAAATTCGTTGGAGAGTCATTTTGGCCACGATAGGGCCAAGAATGACTCAGGAATTGTTTCCCTATTTAAGCTGTGACAGCTGAATTAATTGCCTGAGTGCAATGGTTGGTCTTCGGAATGTGTTGGGAGCAGGGATGGGGGCTTGGTTTGCTTGATAAACCTGGTGGTTGGAAACCACACAGACAGAGCTAGAGGGCTGGCCTTCTTCTCCATCACCCCTGAATAGCACTGGAAGGGAATGCAGGGCCTGAGGGACTGTTTAGCATAGAAGGGACTGATTCCTTGTGTTGGGTGTGTTTGGGTGTCTTAGAGGTCAGGCTAGTTCTGGTGTAGGTGTTCTTATCTCTGTAATGGGCTCACCAGCTTAGCATTTAGACTTTCCCAGCTCCTTAATGGCCTGATAAACCCAACTGTGTTGGCTTGGCTGTGTTTTGTATACCCTTGGCTATGTGTAAGCCTGCTAGTTCCCTTATTCCTTGGAGAATCATGCCCAGCTCGGGGGTGGCAGCGTTGCTGAGAGATTAAGGAGCACACTGGCCTATGGTTGGGTGGAATGTTGCAGCGACGTAGCTGGTTGCGGATAAAGTTATTCATAAGATAAGTGATCTTGTTCATTTTACTTCTGCAACTATATTTACGGTTAATGATTATGTTGAACATGTTGAATGAATGCTTGAATGAGTGCATGATTAATTCCGCTATGCAAGATACATGATTGTAGATGTGTATGTTGAATAATTGCACCCGTGCATGATAAATATTCATGTGTGTATATTCTAGTTTAAAGTCCTTGTTTAAGCATCCTGTTTCAACAATTTTGTGCATGCACATGTTCATGGGGCTCTTAGCCCGTGTGTTTGAAGCTTGTAGTCGCGTCCTCTTCGCCAGTCGGAGGCATGGGGACGTGACAACATACCTTAGCATCCATGTGATTGATATGTTTGAAATACCATTCATAAACTTCAAGTTCATTATCAACAATATAGTAGAGAGAAGATTTGTTTTGGAGCCTTCATAAAGGGGTTCGTTTGCCTTATCGAGAAGAGTTATATCGTGAACATCATTAAAGTCATCAATATTTTCATTATCATTGTCATCGTCATCATCCATTATAACCTTAAATGAATCATGCACCAATGTATTTGTACCATCATCTTCAACTACGTTATCAGTATGATCATCTTCTTCAATATGATCAATCACTTGTGCTCCATTAAACATAGACGCTCCATGATCCTCCTGTACTTGTTCTAAAAGAACTTTCTCTGGACAATATTCCATAGGATGTCTTTCCTTTATAAATACATCAATACATCAATAGTTAATAGTTAATATAGGAAATATTAAAATAATACATACATTTAGCAAAGAACGAAAATATATAAAAAAATTACAATGTTAAACCTACAAATTGACAATATTCATTCCCCCCCTCAGTGTTTCCATGTTCCCTACAATGTTTTGTGGCTATTTTGATCAAGATTAGTCTCCTCTTAAATCCCCTACATTGACTACATGGACAATAACATTTCCCATCACCCCTTCATTTCGCTGCATCTCATAGTCTAGCAAGAAATTATCGATTTTCTTTGTTTGGATCAGGAATAATTATATTTAAAATTTTGTCCCAAACTTCATGAATGAATACTATTGACAATATTAAAAAATCAAGTTCCATGCATCACAAATTTCTCAAACGGTGGTTTGTCTAAGAATAAAAAATCCCCGCAAACTGTTTATCGAAGAAAAAAAAATTCCCAAAACCGATCGTCGAAGAATAAAACAATTCCTCAAACCTTCCATCGAGGAATAAACAATTTCTGCAAACCATTTGTCAAGGAATAAATAATTTCCGCAAATTGTTCGTCACTTCTATAGCGAACATGTCGAAATGTTTAAAAAATTTTATATTTATAATTCCATGGTCGTCGGATCTCTGACGACATGAACCTAATTACCACAGCAAGTAATCTTTTTTCCAACTTCAAACAAGTATCATGGGATCGTCGAAAGTTCAACGATAACACCTTCCCTTGTTGTTGCAAATCCCATGACCATCCCTTACAAAGATGTCGCAAATCCAATGGGGTGACGTCGCAAATCCAAAAACAATGTTCGTCGCAAAACCTACAAGGAATAAAGTCAAAAATTCAACACCCTGAAAGATGACAAAAAAAATTTGGAACGTATAATACTTTTCATCATTGCAATCTGACACAGTCGTACTTTATGTCGGATGTCGTCGGATTTTGGACTCAAATGTTGTTGTGTGTGGAACTTGGAGATAAACCCACCTATTCAATCCAAGGAATTATATCCGCTTCCTTCACATTAGATTCAAGGAATGTGTGATCAAAGGACGATCTATGAGGAAGCAAAGGCCCACAAATGTGATCAGGATATTCCATATTCTTTATGGGAAAATACCACCAGTTTTGCAGTTTACATTCATAATCAAAGTCCTCTTATCATATTATAGGAGAAGACTCCTCAAGAAGCATTCACTAATAAGAATCCAGAAGTGGGACAATAAGGATATTTGGATGTCTAGTGTACATCCATGTGCCAAAAGAAAATAGGACAAGGATGGATTCGTCCAAAAAGAAGGGTACATTTGTTGCGTACAATGATACCTTGAAGGCCTATCATATCTATGTTCTAGGTTAGATATACATTTAGGTAATCATATATGTGACTTTCCACAAGGAGTCAACATTGCGACATTCCAGATATTTACCTATCTACACAGTCATGGAGGAGAATGAGGCTCCCACTACAGAGACTCTAGTTTTGGACTCTCCCAATTCACATGTTCAAAGAGAGGAGAGTGGTGAAGCTTTAGATCCATTTTATCCTATGGATCTAGTAGAGCCTGTAGAGAGGCCTAGAGATGCACCTCCTACAAAATGGAGGCTTTTTTTGTTATAAAATACTCTGCAAGAAGCAAAGAATCATGCATCTCCACCAGGTACATTCAAAGAGAGAAGGAAACCACAAAAATATTATGTATATGTGGCACTAATGAGCCAAATTATTGATATAGAACCTTCCACCTATGAGGATTCTACTAGGGAGAAGGTATGGTGAGATTCCATGACATAAGAATACCAATCCATCATGAATAACAATATTTGGGAAGTGGTACTGATAACGGCAAGGAAATCTATGGTGACTTCCAAATGGATATATAAGGTCAAACATGTAGATGATGAAATTACTGATAAATAAAAGGTAAGTTTTGTGTCTTGTGGGTTCTCTCAAAAGGAAGGGATATATTATGATGAAACATTTTCTCACGTGGCTAGGTACACCTCTATTAGAGCTATTATTTCCCTTTCTATAGTTTTGGGTTGGAAGATTCACCAAATGGATGTGAGACCACATTTATCAATGGAAAAGTTCAGGAGGAAGTGTACATAGAGTGGTCGTATAGGTTTATGTTTCATGGGAAGGAGTCTCATGTATGAAAACTAAAGAAGGAATTGCATGGTATCAAGCAAGCATCGAGGGCATGGTATTTGAGGATTGATAGTTATCTTCAAACCTTGAGTTTCACCAAGAATGTTTTTGACCCCAACCTATACTTCAAGGTTTTTGAGAACCACCTATTGACCTTGGTTCTATATGTTGATGACTTGTTCCTTACTAGGGATGAACAATCGATAGCTCGATACAAGAGGGAGCTCACTTCTAATTTCAAGATGAAATACTTGGGTCTTATGTATTACTTTCTTGGTTTGGAGATATGGTAGAATATAGGTGAGATTTTCCTCTCACAAGGAAAGTATATAGTTGATGTGCTACAGAGATTTGGGATGATGGACTATAGTTCAATGTCCACAACAATGGTGTCAAACCTAAATAAACTATGTGAAACAGCTTCTGGTTCAGATCTAGTGAATCCTTCAATGTATCGACAGCTCATTGATTCCTTGATGTACTTAGTCCACACCAAACCAAATATATGTTTTGCAGTGAACTATTTGACTTAGATTATGTTTGATCCAAGACACATACATTGGGTTCCTTCTAAACATGTGATTAGATATCTTCATGGCAAGTTTCTTATTGGCTTGGATACACTTCCAGTGATGGATTATGTTGCATGGATATACTAACTCTGATTGGGAACATAGTGCAGTGGACCAGAAGAATACATTAAAGTATTGTTTTAGCATTGGTTCAGCCATGATTTCCTATTCCAGCAAGAAGCAGGGCTCCATATCCCAAATTACCGTAGAGGTGGAATATCTAGCAGCCAACGATGCCTACCAAGAAGCAGTGTAGCTTAGAAAGATGCTTGTTGGGTTGTTTGGTGAGATGCTTGAGACAACTTTCATTCATTTTGATAACCAAAGTTGTATGAATCTCTCAAAGAACCCAGTGTTCCATGATAGGACAAAGCACATTGATATGATATACCACGTCATCAAAGATGTGGTCCATAGGGGTACAGTGAGATTACAGTACATTCTAATAGCCAAATAGGTATAATATGTGTTGAAAAATCCTCTATCCTTGTCAATGTTAGTGTACTTCTAAGAAATCTTGGCATGCCAGAGAATGCCTCTCTCAATGAGAGCGAGTGTTGATGTTTGCAGCATCGTGAGTCATTATGTAATTTAGCCTTGTGTGGTAAGGTTTCATTGACTGGTTCTATGGAAACTTGGGGAGTTAATCCTTGTACGTCGAGGAAGAGGATGTTGTTATACTTTCTCCAAATACAACCTTGTATGTCTAGCCTTCCCTGACTAAGTCCATGGAAACTTGGAGATCATGGATCTTGGCTCACAAGGGTCCAAGACCTATACCATGACAGTCTAAGTGGATGATATGTGACATACTCCTACTCCCGGTATTCAATATGGATGTGCTATGAGGTATCCTTAAGGGACTATCCACTCCTTAAGGAATAACTATATCATATGAAAATGAAACAGTAAGGGGATGAGATGATAACATCATCATGGGAAAAGAACTTCCTTACATATAAATCAAGAAGAATACATGGAAATACTTAATGAAGTGATAGAAAAATTAAGCATCCTAGTTAAAATAATCATAACAATTGTGTTGATCCTAACTATGTCGATCCCGACTACGATGATTCTGACTATGTCAATCCCTTTGTGTCGATATCGATGTGTTGGTTTCGATGTCAAAATTTTACACTGTCCATATAGTAATATCAATAACCATCCCGAATTTTTATTATCGACATCAGGATGTCAAAATTCGAAAGTCACCATTGTCCAAAACATCCTCCACTATTACCATACCAACTTTTGATTCCCGACATCAACACATCAGAAATCAGAAGTTAGTATTTACATAATAACAGTTGCAATGATCATCTCAACTTTCAATTCCCAATGTCGTTGTGTCAAAAGTTAATAGTAGGCCCATATCACTAAAAACTTATCCTGCTGGTATCTTTCATGTCTGGAATCCATTTTCGATGAACCAAGTATCATCGAAAATCTCTCAATGAGATCTATGCATCTGTGTGTTACTTTTTAGCATTTGAAGATCCATGATGTGAATAGGTTTGATATTAAGAGACATGAAAGAATATTATTCAAAGTTTAATTATATGAAGCTCGATCATTGAATTGATTGTCTTGTTCAAAGTTCTCTCTATCATTTAACATGATGAGATATTCTAGTATAAAATTTATTTATGCTTCAGTGTGATAGTGAATCCTTCCAAGCATGAAAGTCATCTCTATTCTAGCGTGCAATTAATTTTTGCTCAGTATATTTTGTTTCAGTGTATATTTTGGAATAATTATAAATTATTTATAAAGACAGAATTATTTTATGTTGTATGTTGATACTTTTGATTAAATATCATGTGTTAAAAATTAAAACAAAACACGTGTCTTGAAAAGTCTTCATATTAACATATACAATGTTCCATTCACAAACTAATGAACAAATTGAAGTGGTAAATAGGACATCAATACAAATCCTAAGAGCGTAGAACCAGAAAATATCAATGACATGGAATAAGCATTTTTTGTATATTCAACATTGCTACAACATAGCAATCCACAACTCAACCAATCTTCTTTTGAGACATGCATGGATTTCCTACCTCAAACTCCCTTCGGCAAGTATTTGACAAATCTACTAAACCAATAAATAAATCCAATGATTATTTAAATAAACAACTAAATTTCATTCATAAAATCAAACAAATACACAAGAAAGTGCAAGAGCATATTAACAAATCTGAATTGAAGTATAAAGTCAGGCATGAACAACATAGAACTCATCATAACTTTCAATATGTATATCTCATTTCACCACATACAATAAAGAAGAGATTCCAAGGAAACTTAAAAGAATATAAAGCCATATTAGTATGGCCCTTTCAAGATCCTACAGTTCAATAGAAAACCTTCGAGTTGGAATTTCCATCATACATGAATATCTATTCCATAGTCAATGCTGGAAACTTGAAGTTGTTTGAGCCAGCAATGCTTGATGAGGAGGAAGACACAAGTTCAATATTTATAACAGTCAAAAATTTGGTATATGATACCCAATATGAAATATTCTAGGACTCAGTATTGCAGAGAGAGGTTCACACTTATAGGAAGGGACTCAAAGAGTACTCCCAGAATGGACTAAAAGGAGTTCTATGAAAAACCAAATGGTACCTATTATAACCCATACTCACACCTCTAGAGATAAAATCCCACAACTCCAAATATGGTTTTAATGAAACTAAGAGGGAGGATAATTTCATTATTGTGCCACCATCTATATGGGTTGTTATACCCTCATTTTTTTCCATAGAAAATCAAAGCTAGACCAATTTTTTTGTGTATGCCAACGTTGTAGGGTAGTGATTCCTTGAGATTTATGAGCTTGGGTATTGGTTTTCATTTGTATTATGACTTATGATGGATCCATATATTTCAATTTTGTATCAAATGCATAGCTAGAGGATGTTGTTTATGGAATATAAGGTTTGTATTGATTGATCAATTGGTTGTCAATTTTATTTTACACTTGCAATCTTATGATGAGCATGTGAGTAGGTTTTTGTATAACATTGTCTTCAAAAGTAGTTTATGTTTATATACATATCATTATTTGGAAAATTCTCTAGAGAATTGCATGTATCACAATTGAGTCTCCCTTGGTTCCATTTTTTATCTTTTCCGCCTTTCATCCATTTCGCCCTTGCTTATGAACAATCCCATTGATTTGGATATGACTAAGTGACTCAAGGACCTCCCCCTTGGTAACCTCTTTGTTAGGATGGAATCTATGTTATCTCTTGGTGTCTCAACTTTGATGTATGCAACAAAACTCTTCAAAGTCTTATGTGATTCATGTCGTGTAACACTTGATGTTTGATTTTGAACCTAGGAGAGTTGGTTTTCCGAAGTCTTATGTGATTCCTGTCATGTAACACTTGATGTTTGATTTTGAACCTAGGAGATTTGGTTTTCCAAAGTCTTATGCTTATCCAGTAAGTTACCCCTTATGATTGGCTCTAAATATAGGAATTATCATCATATGACCCCATATTCCATCCTACTTATAAATCCCTGCGGGTTGGGTGTGAGCTAAGGTCGCCATACTTGCCAAAAGTGTGCTCTAGAGACTTGAACAAGTTACCTTGTCCTTGAAATTGGTTGGTGGCTGGAGGGATAGGTACTCCTTGAATTGAAATATTACTCTTATCTTTTCTAAAGTTTAATGTTATGCATTATCATGGAAACTCCGTCTCACCTATAGGCGATGGTTGGCAGCAGAGATAACATTGTGTCATCACCAATTCCCATAAGGAATCTAGGGCTGATACCTTTTAGTCATTATCCAACTAAAGGATAAGAAAAGAGAAAAAATAAAATCAAAGGAAAGAATATCAACAAGAAAGAAAAAGATATGAAAAATGAAACCAACAAGCAAAAGAAATAAAATGAAATAAAAGAAAATATATGCAGAATAAAAATGTAAGGGGGACTTGCTAAATTCAGAGTATCATCTTCTATTACATCATCCATATGTGAGACAACATGCTTCCCTATTGTTTTCATGAATAAAAAATGTCACAAAGACCCATGTATTCCCCTTTCCTCTAAGATTAACTCAAGTCTTCCAAGACCAATGTTTCACTTGACTAGCCTTTAACTTTTTGGCCATCTGCTACACCCAAGAGAAGGTCGTTTTATTCAATGCTTTGTGATGCATAACTATATGTTGGTATGTGTATAAGACATTTATTACATGTTGTATTCTTTGTTATGCATTCATCCTATGATGAGACTACGATGTAATTCAGTGGCATTACTTGTGTAAAATATAATTTGTGCTCCTATTTATTGTTCAATAAAAATCATTTTAAGTGATTCCATCCTCATATAGGATTTGCATGAGTTCGTGCACCATTGGACTTAATTGCAGAAATTTGACCAAGAGTTGACTTTTGACTTGGTAAAACCTGAGTTTGACATGCTCAACAATACCAGAGAGAAGTATGAGAGCTTCACGGTCCATATTTAATCATGCTACAGCCATTGGAGACCAATTGGACCCCTCCAATTGTTATTTTTAGCCTATTTTGATTAACTAGCTTTTATTATGGAATTTTCCTAAGTTTTAATTAAAAAGCCTATTGTTGAAGATTAATAATTTGGAGAATCCATCAATTAAATAATTCATATTGGTTTTAGTCATGAATTTGGTTTTTCCATCATGCCATTTCATCAAGGATCCATTTTGATCCATTTTGATCCATTTTTTAGGAGATTTGAGTATTAATTATCCTTCTTGGGAATTATTTAAAATTATTATTAGGTTTTTCGTGTCTAGAATTAAAAATTCCTAAGTCTATTAGGGAATTAATCAAATGAAGAAATATTGGTAGTTTGAAAAAATTGACAACTTGTATCCTCATAAAAAAAACTAACAATACCCATGTCTTATAACCTTCATCTGGCATCTCAAATGGGCCCAACATGCATCCTCCACCAAGGGGGGTGAACTTATCTCTCATAGGGGCGAATTGGTGAATTGCGGCTTATGTAAAAGCAAGTAAACAATGTAATATCTTGAAAAGTGGTGTAATGGGGGGGGCCTAATGATCCCCCCATGTATCTTAGGAAAACAACTTGATATTAATTTGTAGCTTATTTAGCTTAATGAGGGAATTCACCCCCCTCTATTTCTAGCTATTTTCCAACTTTATAAAAAAATGTAAATTCTGAAATTTATCTCAGCGATTGATTTAGTGATCCTAGGATCTAATCTCATCCATATATTATTATCACTAAGGAAATTTATCTTCTATATTCTATAAAGGAGAAAGATTGGCTCATTGTAAATGACTTTTGGATTATTTTCTACAGGAATATAAACTAGTCTACATGTGCTCAAATTTCTTCTTATCTCCCAGTGATTAGTTGATAGATTTCACTCCTTGTCTTCCTCTTGAGTATTTGTTTATTGTATCAACTAGTTTTATTGTTATTTTTCATCATTTCTATGCAGGAAAATGAGCAACGAATTTCCCAATGTGCCTTGCGGCTTCTGAATGGGGTTTTCTGCTCATAGAACTTGTTTTTACTAGTTTGTCTTTCATTTTCTTGTTATCTCTCTTCCAGTTTATGCATATCTCTTCATTTTGTATGTTTGGTTTGATTTTTTTTAGTGTTAGCTTAAAAAACACACTTACTAATTCATTTTTTTCTTGCAGGTTGGAGAACTAAGTTTTCCAAGTGCACCCCCACCAATATTAATAAAATTCAAGCCAAAATTCACTTCATATCATTGTTAAGAACAGTGGAGAGATTCCATCGACCTCCAGGAGAAGGTAAGTACTCTTTTCCTAATTCATGTATATTCCATGTAGCTTCCACTAGTCAAAATTTCATGATGTATTGCATTTTCAAGTTTTTTTGTTTTGTGTGTGTGTCTTATATTAGCTCTTTAGGGGCTAAGTGTATGTTTTTCCTCCATAGGCTACTTTATTTCTTAATTGACTCCATAGAGCCCCTTATAGTAGGCACTAGTATCTTGAGTTGTCATTTCATCCATCTAGAGTGTTTTACAACCACATATGCATTGTTTTGTTTGTTGTCGTGTCTAGTCCAGATCTGAAATATGTAGCTAGCACTTTGTTTTAAGCCTGTATCATCATTTCCAAGTGTTAAATTTCTCTAGAATTTAGATCACAACTCATTACTAACTGTTGGTATATTCTCCTATCACTAGCTCATCATTAGGCACTCTTTCTTAATTTTTATAGGCTCTTTAGTTGGTTGTTTAGTTATTTAACACTCAGAATTTTCCAGAACAATCACTTAAATATTGAGTCTAGCCTTCCACAATGCCTCCTAATTTCCTAAACATATTGAATTTTTCATCTCCTATCTTGCGTGGTTTTTTGTGTTTATTTATAGGGAGTAATTGGATAATTTTTTTATCATGATTATCTCTATAAGCCAATTCCCCTAAGGGTGCATTTTCAAATTTGTAATTCCTCTTCAAACACCCTTGTATTTTTGTCAAATTGGTATTATTGGTACTTTGTGAAATCTATTTTTAACTTAAAAGTATCCAGGAAATTTTTACTTGAGACACCTCCCATGGTTAGTTTTGTTAAATTTAGTGAACCATGGATATTCAAGCCTGAATGAAAGTAATCTGAAAGGAAGGTTGCAGTAAAATTAATAATTCATTTTAAAATGATCAATGGATTCATGGCAGAAGTTTCATACACATCGGACAAAAATTGGTCAAAATATCATTACATTGATTATCCTTAATGTCATTGTAATACAATAGCCATACAATAGGAATAATTTGAATGCCTTTGGGAGGATTCGAATTCACCAACTCAAACTGACTCATGTGATAACTCAGTGTGAGAAAAAACAACACTGGAGATCACTAGTGAAACTCCAAATAACTAAATCATCCTTACATTGATTATCCTTAATGTCATTGTAATACAATATCGATACAATAGGAATAATTTCAATGCCTTTGGGATGATTCGAATTCACCAACTCAAACTAACTCATGCTCTAACTCAGTGTGAGAAAAACCAACATTGGAAATCACTAGTGAAACTCCAGATAACTAAATCAGCCTACAATCAGTTAATTAATGAGGGTAGGTGAACAAAGGCACCCACACCCCCTTAAATCATGTAAATTGGTGCTAAGCTAACTGATAGTGATCTAACTGATGATAACTGGGGCATAACTGAACACGATTGAATACCTACTAAGGTCAACTGAAGGAGACTGATGGTGGCAGTCAGAGTGGGTTCCTAAATTATAGCGATTGATCCATGGGGAACCTAAACTCATGCATGAAGGCGCAGTAAGTTGTATGTGGATCCTAGGTGTGTCCCCCATACACTAGTGAAGTGATGATGACCTCCTAAGATAGTAAAATATACCAAATAGACTATGTGGGAAAAGGGAGGATTAATTAATACTAACACCCCCCGTTAATCCTAACTTTGGAAAACCTGGGCCCTAGAAACTAGGAAAAATGTCACCCATACAATCTAAATGAAATAAATAAATAAAAGACTTCTTAATAAACAAGTAAATGCAGAAAACTTCATGGGAAACCCCCCCCCCCTCAAAATAAGCAGGAAAATCAGGAACAATATATGAGTCAAGCCTTTACACCAAGAAGAGATCTGAGGTAAAAAAATATCTTTTCAGTGAAGGACTTGGTAAAAATATCTACAATATGATCCTTTGTAGGGAAGTAGTGCAGGGTAATAGCCTTATTATGCACTAGATACCGAATGTAGTGCATTTGTACTGTTGGGGGAGCTAGTCAGTTAGCCGACTAGACTAGTTAACCGACTAATTAGAGATTAGGTCATCCTCCAAAGGTCATGTCGATTGACTGAACTGACAAGTAGTTATTCATAACCATTTTGTAATCATATATAATAGGCGGTTTATCCAGATATGAACTTGGTTTGGTTTTATGTTTGTATGAACCCATATGTTTTTTGTGTAATATAAGCTATTATTCAACCTACTATCCTTGTCTCTTTTCTCTGTTATGATTATATGATTCTATATGTGTATTATTGGTAACTTAGTTGTCTGAGTGATTACAACATTGGTTCTATTGCCGGTAGTACCAGTATGGATGAAATGACCATTAGAAGATGATCTTGGAGCAAGAGATTAAGGACTAGAGGGAGTGTAAGATCACAAACTATCTACATAATTACACTCAGAGAAACAAGCTGACCATTGCCCAAGCAAAGGAGAAATTATTCACTAAAACACATGAAAAGTTTGTAGAATTGGTGCCTCAATTTCTAAAGAAATTACTGGATGAAAAATCCGGTAGAAATTAAAGATCAAGATTTGCTCTAGAAACTGATAAGAGGAGGTTGAACAAATCTGTTGGATTGATTTGAGAAAATCACAGACAAGTTCTGTGCAGACCGCGTTGTGGAAGAAAGAGTCTCTGTCGAGAGCATCAAAGCGAGATTCTATAATGATTTCACTGAGAAGTTTATGTGCTCACTTCCAACCCTTTTGTTTAAATTCCTAATCGACGGGGGAGTAGGACGCATCGTTGAACCTCGTCCATCACTAATCGAACCGCCATCAAATACCAACTAGGTGGAGAAGCAGAAAGCGTGGGAGAAATTTATTGCAGAAAGGGAGTGGGAGTGCTTCTTGAGCAAGTAAACAGAACTATCTGGGCTTACTAAAGCATCGGGTAGGATATGGGGGGTAGTTGGTCATGTGTCGGGGTAGAGTAGAAGGGTTCTAGTCGACTGCAGAAGGAACCACCAGCAATGAAAAGTCAGGACAAGAAAGAAATAATTCAAACAGCGACGCACAAAAGCACTCCAAATTTGCAGAAAATAGAGAGAGATAAGAGGCAGAAGAGAAGGGATGAAAGCAAAGAGGAGGCCATTTCACTGCAGAGAAGAATGACTACCGGGGTGACTGAATGTGAAGGAAATATGCCAGATTCAGGTCATGACCGACAAGAAAAATGCATAGATGTGGAAGAAGTGTCACCAATGGAGGAAGACCTATGGATAGAGAAGTGTGAAACTCTCCATATTGAGATACCTTAAGAGGTAAGACCTCTATCTTCAGTCAATCCGAATCTGAGTGCCCAAGTGCATACCATTGTCAAAGAGGACCTAAGGCTACGAGTTGGTGAGTTCGATGTATGGAGCCAAATAGAAAACAAAGGAATGATGTCGATCATCTGGTAATTCATTGACCTGGGGAAGGAAAGTGGGTCACATTCCAATCGTACCCATCCAACCAAAGTATCAACCTACTCTACCTAGGAAATGAAGGAGCACCCCCTTCCCAAACACAGCTTGAGGAAACACAGAATAGTCGGATTCACAGAGGAGAATATCCAAGCTAGAACAATTGGCTTGGACATCCATGGAAGAAGTCAAATTGATCTGACTACTTGTCGAGGAGGAGTCAATAAATAAAAATTCCAGAAGGAATGAGAGTTCCATCGAAACTAGGTGTGAACAAAGAGTCATGTAGAATATCCCACCATCCCCACCACCACCCCTGGAAGAAGATGTTGACACTGAAAATATGGGGCATGATGCAGCACACATCCCCCTCTATGAGGGTGATGAGGATCCCAGACGACATTGGTTCGTATGTGAATCGACATGGGATGCTAACGTTGTAACAAGTGAAGATAGACAGATGGCGTAGTTCATTGGTGCCTTGCAGAAGAGGGAACTAACTTGGTATATGGAATGTACCAAGAAGACACCCAACGTGACCAAAGCTGATATCAAGAAGGAATTCTTTTCCTTCTTCAAAACACCAGATGTGAAGAATTTGGCTATGAAAAAGATTAAAATGACAGTTCAGAAACCCACAGAAACTATCCAGCATTACAACAAGCAATTGAAGGAACTACTGAGCCAACTTGATTATAATATAGATGAACAGTTATTAATTCAATGGTCTCTTGCAGGACTTTCACAGAAAATCCAGAGACATATTATCTTGGACACATTCAAAACATATGAATAAGTGCTCACGAAGGCATTACAAGTCAATATGGATGAAGATTACCCAGCACACCCTATGGATAATCATCTTGAAGAACAGTTGGAAATAATGCAAAAATCATTAAGAGAACTAAACCTCAAGGGACAAGATATCTGGTGCATAAATTTCTCAACAACCAGTCATACCAAAGATAATTGTTGACAAGATGTTCATTTTGTTCAAATCAAGTGCTTCTGTGACATCTTCCAGGAAAGTGGACTTCATGCGACAAAATACTGAACATTCAATATGAAGAATGGAAAATCCTCCTAGTGTGCAATCTACGAAGTTAAGAGGTACACGACAACAGATTGTCATTTGAACTTGAAAAAATGACAAAACTATCATGATTTTTATCAAACTAACGTCATTGCAAAAAGCAATAATAATAATGAACAGAACGAGAAAAACAAAAAGAAATATGAAGGTCAAATGTATGAGCGCTGGTATGACAATCGTCGTGGAGGATTTTCTGGTTGAGGCCGATTCAATGGAAATCCAGACAACCGACCACAACGACCAATTCAGTGTTTCACGTGTTATAAGGAAGGCCACCGATATGCAGACTATCCATATAAAGATCGGACCGACCTGAAATTTTGTACTATTTATGGCGTGGGCGATCACTCACTAGAGGATTGTCCCACCATAATTGAAAAAATAAATAAGAATAAAAATGTTAATGTCTTGTCGTGTGTTCAGAGATGTGATATAGTTCATACAAATAATTTACATGTAGTCACTAGACAAGGAACAAAAACAGGAAATGATAATCCACGGATAAGTAAAATACAAAGCAAAGATGATTATCCTAATCCCATAAAACACAAACAATTATACAATGATGCATCAAATATGCTCCAAGAATTTTCTAGACAAGAAGTAACTAATGATAATCGATAGAATGTATCACAAGAAATACTTAACTTAATACACAATGATAAATCAATCACACAGTTTATCAATCTGTTGTATAATATTAAGAACAAGCCTACTATGGAGAAACAAACTAAAAACATATGCAGCTTAAATTAGAAAGATAAGAGTAATGCCGATCCACTTGTCGACCTGGAGATAGAAGGATATCTCATTCGACAAGTTGTTCTTGATTTTGGATCCCAAGTGAATATTATGACGAGGGATACATGGGAACAATTGGGTAGACCTCGACTTAATGATTTAGGAATATACTTAAAGTTAGCAGATCAAGGACTTATCGAACCCACTGGGGTCTGGAGAAATATCGACACACCCATAAAGAGTATCACTACAAAAGTTGATTTTGAAATCATAGACCCCAAGGAAGGATCTAGCTCATTCCCAGCTTTGGTAGGCCAACCATGGGGTCAAAAGATGAAGGTGTCAATCTCATTAGACAAAGAACAGATAAAACTTAAAGGGAATGGACATAAAGTAATTGTCCCCAATCATCCTTCTCAACGAGAACCTTGGACCAAACTAATAGATGAAGAGGTCTACGTCCAACAACTTTACAAGATCCATAATAACGAAGACTATATTGAGCCAAATGCTTATGGAGAACTTCAAATGGGGAACCAAGACTCAGTCGGATATAATTTGGATGTAGAATTATATGATTGGGAAATAGAAAACTATGAAACTCAAGCACGAGGATGTTGGACTATTCAGGCTATACCAAAAAAACTGACTCGACAATGCTTTTTTGTATCCATCATTCCAAATATATTTGAAAGGAAAATTAGGGAATGCCCTTCTTTAGTGCCGATTAAAACAGAAAATAAAAAAACTCTCCAGTATAAAGAAAGGGAATCACTAGTCCTCCATATCGAACAAGTCTCTAAAAACTTAGGTGAGCATGGTCGACTACAAAGTTTGGTTGAAATGTTTACAGGCCAAGCTGCTCGATCGTGGGAAACCCATCAGTCAAGGCTACAAACGTGGACAACATCTTCGACATACTTCGTTGAAAGATTTGGTGGGAGGAAGCTAACTAAAAAGCACAAATACCAGTCTTCAGACAAGGACAATACCGTGAAAATAACATAAGTACATGTCAAAGGGAATGGAAAAGACTTGGGTACAAAGATAATCAAACATGGCCACACCTATTCCCATCCACACTTAATGATTTACCAAATAAATGGTATAAGATGGAAGAAGCTCGAGGTGATACATTCGTTTGGAATGAACTTAAAGAAAATTTTATTAAGGACTTTAGATTCATACCAGAAGACAATAAACTAGTCAAAGCAACAAATCAAATAAAGGCATTCATACAACCAACTGTCCAACCTAAGTTAATAGAAAACTACAGCCAACCAAAAGCATCATGCAATAACATTCGATCGAGTAAAATACCTCATTCGACAAGGCTTTGACTAGAAAATGAACATACATATGGAAAAATCTTTCAATGTAAAACTAATCATCTAGAGATGGTAAAACCAATTAGAACAAAAATTAAGGTCAAATAAACTGCTAAAGAAGATACCAACAGGATGACAATAGCAGACTTCCTGGCATAATTTTCACAATTTAAAGAAGGAAATCAGTGAATCAATGAAAGTAAGGCACCAGAATGGATTGATACAGAGGTCAAAACCAAAGAAGTCAACATCTCCAATGATGACCGACCAAAAATGGCATGAATAGGTGACTATTGGGATAATGAGAAAACAACCGAAATTGTTAATATATTGAAAGAATTCCAGGATTTCTTTTCCCGAGACTATAAAGACCTAAAAGGGTTAGTACAAGATATGGGTGAAATGAAAATAGACATCAAAACTTATGCAAGAACTATAAAGAAAATTCTTTACAATTTGGCTCACAAATACAAGGAAATAGTGAAAAAAGAGATTGACAACATGCTAGCAGTAAGGATCATTTACCTAATCGACCAATCGGAGTGGGAAAGCCCAATGGTCGTTCAGCCAAAAAGCACGATCTGACAAAGCTGAGAATATGTGTCGATTTCTAGGAACTGAATAAAGTCACCTTAATAGATCCATTTCCAACACCATTCGTGGATGAAATCCTAAATGAAGTCACAGTACACGAGTGCTATTCATTTACGCATGGATTATCAGGGTACAATCAAGTCCCTATTACTAAAGGAGATCAGAAGAAGATGACGTTTGTCTGCAAATTCGGTTCATTTTCTTATAGAGTTATGTCATTTGGGTTAAATAATGCACTAGCTGTATTTTCCAGGATAGTAGTCAAAGCATTCCAAGAATACATATACAAAACAATGGTTGGATACTTTGACGGCTGGTCAATTTACTCTATGTTGAAGGATTATTACAAATCATTAATACTAATGTTGGAAAGGTGCCGACAATTCCAATTGTCACTCAATATAAAGAAATGCATCTTCTTGACCCCCATAGGAATTCTACTGGGACATATTATATGCAAGGAAGGCATCAAAATCGAATTTGCAAAAATAAAAATCATTCTTGATACAAAACCCCCAGCAAATACAAAGCTAGTCAGAGTGCTATTAGGCCACACAGGCTACTATAGAAAATTCATTCGTCGTTACTCAGATATGATGTACCCGTTGGAAGAGCTATTGAAAGAAGACCAAGAGTACGATTAGATTGAGGAATGTGATGCTTTCTTTGACATGTTAAAGAAAAAAATAGTCGAAGCACCCATCCTCAAATTTCCAAATTGGTCAATCAAATTTCATGTACACATTGATGCATCAGGCATAGCCATAGGTGCAATATTATGTCACGTCCCCACCTGTCCACTAGAGAGAGAACGTAACCATTTTTTCTACCTCATTGATGCAGGAGCATCCCACTCGTAGTTCAATCTATTCAAGTCTATGTATAAATTATCCAACTTCCCAATATCAGAGAAATTGGTCCTATCAGTGATCCATTTGACGATCTTTGAAGAAAAATCTCAGAGGAGATTGAACGGTGGAGAAAGATCGCGACGAAAATTGACAGTCACAATCTATTCCGCATCTGGAACAAATCAATGGCTAAGAATTAGCCCACAAGAATCAATGGTGTAGAAAGCTTGATTTTGCGGAATCGGGGAAATATGGAAACTGCGATCCTGCATCCCACATCCCGTGGAATAGACCATTGTAGAAAGGAGAGTTGTGGAAGGAGATCTGCGGAGAAATTGTGATCTCACATCTCGCATGTGGAATAGACCGTTTTGGATATAGTTCGTTGCAGAAAAAGAGATTGTGAAGCTGCATCCCGCAAGTTGTGAAAAGGAGAGTTGCAGAAGGAAATCTACATGGAATAGAATTTACAGCAGGATGTTTCCACATCCCACATCCCGCAAGTTGCGAAAAGAATATTTCTGTCAGGAAATTCAACCTGTTAGCAGAAGTCTTGGATAGATTTGGTCATTCAGGACATCACCAATATGGGAAATCTAAGCCCCATAACATAATTTAAAAATGCATTGAAATGATATACACATACGCATACAATTTCAATTATACTGGAGAATCAATTCATCCATTCAACACATTAAACATGTTCATCATAATCATCAAGAAAATGAAAATGCAGAGATCAACACAGAGATGCTTATCTTTGAAAGAAGCTCGTCCCGCAACCATATTTGTCATTGCAACGTTCCACCCAACCATAGGCGAGTGTGCTCATCAATCTCTCAGCAACACTGCCACCCCTCAGCTGGGCATGATTCTCACAAGGAATAAGGGAACACTAGCAGACTCACACATAGCCAAGGATACAAAAAAAACTTAGCCAAGCCAACATAGTTGGGTTTATCAGGATGTCTAGCCAAGGATTACACACAAGGCCAAGTGCACAACAAGACACAGCCAATCCAATATTTAATTGGGTTAACAGGATACCATCCAAGCCAATATCCCTTGGCTTAACAGGTTGCTAAGGTGGTGGAAAGGTAGAAAGGCTAAGCTAGTAGTTCATTCAAGAGCTAGGGACACCTACACAAGATCTATCTGGCCTAGTATCCACAATAACTGCACCCAAACACAAGGAATCATCCCCTTCTTTGCTCCATAGTCCCTTAGGATATTCCTTCCCTTGCATTGCTCTTCAGGGCCATGCAGTGGGGATTTACAAGCCACTCTTATATTTTCATGAGGTTCCTCTCTACATTGGGTTAACAAGGCCATTCCTCTTCTCTTCCACCCCTAAGTCTTTCATACAAATCAGACCCAAACCAGAGTGCACATCACAACAACTACAACGTAAAACATGGTAAACAGGCTCCAATCACTCTGTAACAGAGGAGACCACTACGAAAACACCTTCCATGACTTAGGTAAATCATACCACCATTCAGAACGATGAACCGATGCTCGATGGCACTGGGGAAAGATCGGAGGAGCACTCTCTCATAAAATCGAGTGATCTCCACCGCCCAATCTCTCAACAAAACAACAAATCTCTCAACCCGTGAGGTTCATGACTGTTGGATAAGGGTAAATGGTTCAGAACAAATAACACAGAGAAAAGACATGGTTCTTCTTGCAAGTTTGGATGAACCACGATGATGAGCATACCCCCTCGCATAGTGAATGAAGGATGGATGATCAAAAAACATCCCACAGCTCCCCAAAACGTGAGGGAAGATGAAAATGTGAATGCATGAGGGAATGGGAATACGTTTTTGGGTGTTTTATTTTGACACATGGATTTTCCCCAATGGCTCAAGGTTAAACATTCCCCCCCCCCCTTATCCTTAGGAAATCATGCCCCCATCTCATTATTTGTTGCATTGACATAGCTAGTTGTGGGTTTTTAACTAAATTGCATTTTACAGGATGTCTCAAAACACATTGTGCCTGGCTAGCACATAAACCATCGGCATCGATTTAATCTCCAAAACATAAAACACTAAACCCATGGTGGGGCCTTTTCCTTGAGCTCCACACCATTATTTAATACAATATTTACATCATATGCAATTAATACCATGGGGTCAAAACCGGGGTGTTACTTATTAACACAACCTAGAGAAGATGGGATGGACTATCCAATTGTGTATAGCAGTCAAAAACTAAATAAAATAGAACGTAACTATTCAATGACAGAAAGAGAGGCATTAGGAATGGTATTTGCACTACAGAAATATCAACATTACCTATTAGCTAATCCTTTCATATTCTACACAGATCACCAAGCTTTAAAACACTTGGTAAACAAATCCTTACATCATGGAAGAATATGGCGTTGGTTGTTATTATTTCAAGAATTTGAGTTCGAAGTATTAGTTCGACCGGGAAGGTTTAAATGTTGGAGCCGGCCACTTGTCGAGAATAAACACAGGGGGAGGAACTGACAAGAGTAGAAGACAATCTCCCAGACCCACATCCGTTTTGAATAGAAGTTGTACCCACGGAATTAGAAGAAATAGCTAAATTTTTAGAGAATGGTTAAGCACCCGAAGGTATGAGCACTAAAAATAAACAAATTCTAGCAATGAAGGCCGCACCATACAGTCTAAGTAACGGATTCCTATACAAAATGGGCTTGGATGAAGTACTTCGTCGGTGTGTTTTAGAGCATGAAAAAGAAAACATAATGCATGAAGCACACTATGGACCAGCTGGAGGACATTTTCAATCGGATACGACTACCAAAAATATCCAACAGTTGGGACTATGGTGGTCGACATTACACAAATATTGTCAAAAGTTTGTTAGTAAATGTGATCGATGTCAACGTTTAGGTTGAACTTTACCTAAATATGCCACTAATATCGGTAAATCCAAGTTTAACATTCGAAATTTGGGCTATCGACTTTATAGGACCATTTCCAGTTCCAACAAAATGGATAGGTGCACGCTACATCATAACAGCAGTAGAGTAAGTTACTAAATGGGCAGAGGCAGAACCTAACTATTGCTATGGTTTTCTCCCTAGCTTGTACGAATGAGTACCTACTAAGGACAATGGATTCCTTAGTAGCAGTTCAATGATATTTGAATTAAAAGCTATAACTGAAATAAAAACTAAATTTAAACAAGTTGATTAAGCAAAACAGTAGAAAGTAAATAACATGAAACAAAAACAGTAAATAGTAAATAATGACCTTTATTGATGTTACCTCCAATGTGGAGGTTGGTGAAGTCCGTTGCGCTGGTCCGATGTCGGTGGCTGCGAGCTTCGAGCTGCTTCTTTTCTTTCTCCAATGGTCGAAATGGGCCAAAAGGGGCTCTTAATGGTGAAAGTAGCTCAATGGTGAGCTAGGGTTTCACGAGCAATTTTGGCAGAGGCAGGATACTTGTGATTGTGGACATTGAATAAGGAGTCTCCATCACTTATTTATAGTTGGAAACCATGCGGTTTTAGGGTTAGGGTTTCAGCTGTTTAGGGTTTCAGCTGTTTAGGGTTTTTTCCTCATTTCCTCATTATTTTATATTTTTTATTCCTTTTTAGGGTTTTTTGCTATTTTTGGAGGAAAAAAAGGGGTTTATGGCCTTTTTGGAGTTATTTTTAAGCCTTTTGGAGACTTTTTAGATGGTTTCATGGGTTTTTGATGGAGATATAGTAGGAGAATGGACAAATGAG
>LPNX010982493.1:45270-104901 GCA_001517045.1 Pseudotsuga menziesii | reverse complement strand
AATGTTGAAACGGTGCCAAGTGAGAGCGAGAAATGATCTCAAGCATCATCACGAGCCCGGAAAAATGAATCCGGCGATATCAACAGTGTGAAAAACGGAGAACAGCCGAAGTGGCATGTAAACCGAGGCAACAAGGTGTCGGGGTACAATGTTGAAATTGTGCCAAGTGAGAGCGAGAAATGATCTCAAGCATCATCACGAGCCCGAAAAAATGAATCCGGCGATATCAACAGTGTGAAAAACGGAGAACGGCCGAAGTGGCGCGTAAACCGAGGCGACTAGTGGTGTCTAAAAAGGGATGAAAAAATGACGTAGAAAAAATGATGCAATGAGGTGACCATCGTGACGGTCTCGTCGTGCTGATTCCAAAAGTGTAGCTAGGGATGAATGGGACGTTGTTTTTGACGAACGGGGGGTACATCAAGCCATGTGTCGATGTGGTGCTCTATAATGGCAGGGTCAAGACCAGGCATTTCGGTATAGGACCAGGCAAAGACATCACGGAATTCTCTGAAGAGTTTGTTGTATTCCTCAATTTCTTGCTTACTGCAAGAGGCTCCTAAAGTGATGAGTTCGGGGGTGCCTCCTGGGGCAGCGATGTCAATTTGGATGACAGGTGAGATGTTGGCCATGTTACCCGCTTCGAAGGCGTCAGGAGCAGGAATAGGGTCCTTGAACCAGTCGACCTTGGGGGAAAGGAAGTCTTTGGATTCAACTGCAAATTGGGTAGCAGTTTTAGAGGAAGATTCATCTGGGAGGAAGTAGGAACGATGGTGCATGTCACCCCAAGGATAATCCGGGGCAGTGAGAGCTTCGAGAATTTCCTCATCCATACGGAATGTTTGGGTCATCAAATCGATTGACGGGGGTGTGGTGACGGAAGAGATCATATATATGGTATTAATCTCGTCGGAAGAGGGATAGTTCGGGGGGTGGATCTCCACAATGGTGGGTGATGGCTTTGCAAGATCTAAATGGTTCATCTCAAAAAGAACGGGTTTTACCTTTCCGGAGGGGGGAGAGACCGGGAAATGGATTTCCTTAATGGTGAGGCATGCCATCTCGAGATCCAGATTGTTTATCTCAAAGAGAGTGGTATTAACCTCTTCAGAAGGGGATGAGACCGGGGAATGGATTTCCTCAATGGTGAGTGGTGCCGTCTCAAGATCCGGATTGTTCATCTCAAAGAGAGCTATTCTGTACTTGGGGAGATCGGGACAGTGATGGGAGTAATGCCCATAAACATCGCATAAGGCACAGGAGTGGTTAGTGCGCAGGGATTTGTCGCGAGGCGTAGGGGTTGGATCTAGATGGACAACCGGGATGGTGGGGTCGTCGTCGAGCATTTGCATGTACTTCTTTAATGCCGGTAACTGAGGACATAGGTGAGTCGCATGGCCCAACTCATCGCATAGCGCGCATTTGGGAGGAGCACGAAACATAGGGGGGTTTTTTACTATCTTAGCAGGTGGGACAGCAGGGTAAGGTTGGGGGCCTCTGCCCCCAGTGGGTTTGGTAAGAGGAGGGGGAGGTTTTGCGGAGGGCGATGGGGTAGCGACACCAGGAGGTGGTTGATTAGTAGTGATGATGGGTTGCACCGGTTGCAGGACGACATCTGGTGTCGGGGGACAAACGAGAGGCGAAAGATACCAAACGGGTAATCCCAAGGTTAAACCGGGGAGGTTGAGGGTAGCCATGACCGGGGCGCTAGCCACTCCTGAGGGAGGGAAGAGGAAAGGAATAGTATGAATGGGTGTAGCACCAATGTGACTAGGTACCAAAGGAGGTTTAGGCAACAAAGGTGTTTGATTAGTAGGAGTCCGCGTGATGTGGGACAGGGTACATAGGTCGGACACTTCAGTGGTAGGAGACGGGGGTGGAATAGATGGGAAGGTTGAGATCATTGGTGCATCTAAGTAAATGCCGGGACCCACTGAAGACACGAATTTGGTGGTGGCATCCGAAATGGGTAGTTCAACCATGGGGAGCATGGGCCCTATAGAAGAAACGACTATGTTGGTGGCACCTGAGATAGGTTGTTCTACCATGGGGAGAAAATTTTCGGGCGCCGCAGGGGCATTGGGATCGTGGTAAGTAAGTTGGTCAACCGTGACCACGCGTCCCTCGTGGGGGAACATCATGATACGAAAAACGGTAGAAGCGACTACCCGCATGGCATACATGTAGCTGCGGCCAAGTAACAGGTTATAATCAAGCTGGGCATTGATAACCTCGATGTTGATTAGGACGGTTTTGCCAGCCAGCTGGATGGGGACATTGGTCAATAGGCCTTGTGGTTGAGCTGAACAGCCGTCATAGGCTCGCAATGCAGTAGAGGACTGCTGGAGAGGGGGGGATCCCATTTTCTGCCAGATGGAGATGGGCATGACACATGTAGAGGCACCTTCATCAATAATGCATCGATGGACGACAAAATTCCGAATGGAGACAGAAACTTGGAATGATAAATTGGAAGGCAGGCGGGGTTCTGATTAGTCCAAATCAAATGCCATTAACTGTGAATCATTTGGATCGATAGCTCCAATGGCTGAGAGTAAAGTCTTACGCTGCGAAGGGCAGCTTTTCAAGACTTCTAACGCAGACATGGCTGCGGGGGATTGGGCTAAATCATCGACAATGTTGTAGTTAGACGCAGCCCGTGCATTGGGGTTGTTGTTGATACGACGAAGTGGGAAACGGGCTATTTTGGGAGCTCCATCTAGTGGAGGTGGAGGTATATGTAATGCTTGATCAGTGGGATGAGCGTTAGCGGGGTTATTGGCAGGAGGGGCTTCCGAGGTGGAGCCATATTGGTTCCGTCGAGTCTGGAGGTTGACCTCATCGGAGGACATCATCAACAGATGGTGGGTACCTGAGTCAAATATGGGTTGATCAGGAGCCGCGTAAGTGATTTGTTGGATGGGCGCATTAGCTGGAGGTGGAACCAATGGTTCAGTGTTCACTAAGCCTTGGTTTGGTAAGGGGTTTTGTAGCACCAAAGGTGGCTGCTGAGGTTGCGGGGGATTGGGTGGTGCTTGAGGAGCCGCCTGTCCTTGGCGTAGTCTATCAGCAGCCAAAAGTTGTTGAACTCGCTCCATAAGTGGACAAAAATGTGTGTAGTGGCCATAGACCCCGCAAACAGAACAAGGATAGTTGGTTCGCAAATTAGGGTTTTTAGCCTGTTTGGGCGGGCGATCAGGGTTTTGGTTGGTAGGGGCCGCGTTATTGTTAGCGGGGGGATTAGGGTGTTGACCAGCTTGCTCGGTCTGTTGGTTGTTCCCACAGTTGCGGCCTCTGCCGCGGTTTTGTTGGCCCTGGTTACGTTGGTTGTTCTGGTTTAGTGGCGGGTTTTCTTGGGCGTAAACCTGCCCTTGGGTAGTAGGTGGATTCTGAGTCTACGCAGGTGCGGGAGTAGGCTGCGATGGATAATATGGAGGTGGAGACTGTACTGGTGCAGCTACTTGAGGGGGTTGTTGATAGTGCTGTGGAGCGGGTTGTGGGTTTGCCGCAGGGGCTGGCTGTGGCTGATAATAATGAGGTTGAGCTTGTGGTGGCGCAAGAGCTGGTGCAGCCTGCTGATGATAGTAGGGCTGAGGTGCGATCGGGGGGGCGTAAGCGGGAGTCATATGGCTGAAACACTGAGGTGGACAGTAGGGTCCATGGGAATGGTGTTGATGTGGCATTTGAGCATACGAGTTGGTTGCTCCGGACTGTGATGTAGCCCGCGAAGGTTCAGGGCCAGGGGGAGGACGGGCTATGGAAAATGGCTGAGGCTGTGAAGAGAGACGGCCAATGATGCCGTCGGCAGCATGGGATGCCCCCGGCGCATCGTGCTGGGAGGGATCGCCACGAGGGGCGTCAGGTATGATGGTATAAAGATAACCCGAATGGGCGTAAATGAGATCGAACTACTGGGCTTTAAGGATAGCCTCTTCCTCTAACTGGGGTCTTTCGGCTGCCACATCCTTAGAAATGAGCGGAAGGAGGGATTTGAGGAACCAATCTAGGAAGATCCGGTCATCTAACTTGATTTTGCATAGGCTAGAGCGTCGCCGCCATTCGTGAATGTGGTCTGTGATATGGGTAGCCGTGTTCTGCCGGCAAGATAGGAGGATCTCCACGCCCGCGTCATAGCGGACGGGTAACTGGAAGAACTGTAGGAAGGTCGAGGCCAGGGACGTAAAGGTGGCATGGGTTCCATGGGGCAGCTCGATATACCATTTGGCAGCAGAGCCAGTGAAAGTGCGCTGTAATAAACGGAGGTGAATGGAGTCATCTACTATGGAATTTGAGGAACACCATAGATGGAAGGACATGATATGGTTTTGTGGGTCCTCACCTGCCTTACCCTCGAACTTAGGGATGTCAGAGGGGAGCTTGGTAGGCATGGGGGGCCACGTAGGGTCGTGTCGGATGTGGTCGTTGGTTAATCTGGCTAGGTCAGGTAGGTTGAGGCTAGCCATGTATGGCAAACTGGACGGAGGGTGTGACACGGAGGTGGGTTGGATCAAGTTGGGGCCCATGCCCCCAAGTGGAGGGGTGATGTGAGGGATGTTGCCCCCAAATGGGGGAACTAAGGTGGTGGAGGTCGGACCTACCCCACCAATGGTGGTATGAGTCACTAATGGAGTGGGGATAGGTATTCCCGCTGCGGGAATCGGTATTGTGAGGGGAACAGTAGAGGGGCCTCCCGTGGAGGGCATACCCATGATAGGTGTGATAACTAGTGTAGTGGTGGATGTGCCACCAACGGTCCCTCCCATGAAGGGAGTGGGATTCATGCCAGCCATGGGGCTAGTAGGGGCGGTGTAAAGGGTGTTCTCGGATTCAGGCTCCGAGTCTGAGGTAAAATAAGGGGCATCAGAATCTGGTGACGGAGTCCTATGCCGCTGACAAGTGGAGTCAAGTGACAAGGCTCGAGATCTACGATGAGTGGTATCAAGTGATCCGTGCTGTGGGGGCTCGCCTCTGAGGCGCCGAGAATGTCTCGGGGAAGCAATGGTGATAAATGATGTCAAACCTCTATGGTTTGAGGGAACTACAAATCAGCTCAAAAAACCCTAATGCAACCGAGCGTGCAGAAGGAGAGCTCAAAAAATACGGCGCTCAGGCCAAAAAACTAACTCAAAACACCCACTGTAACAACGTGCTACAATAGGCGGAGCGTCACCAAAAAATGGTCAGAATACCAACAAGCAATAGGTTTGCTAAAAATAGAAAATGGTGGACTCACTAGATCAAAAGGAGGTAAGGGAGCATGTAAACACCTACCTAGTAGTATTATGACTCAACTAGACATATCCTCTGCAAGGTGATGAAATCCAAGTCAGACAATATGGATAGGAAATCCAAGTGGCTAAAGTATCCCCCTACCGAGAGGGACACCGGGTAGTCAAATCCTAGAAAAATGGTAACTAAGATACCCCGTTCATGACACATCCAGAAAGGTAAATCTGCCGCTTGGTCCTTTAACCGCAATATTCCCTATACAGGGATATTCCGAGAACTACGAAAGGTAGCCCTTCAGTTACTGAATGGAGTTCGGTATTCCACTCAGACCTCCGAAACCAATCTCACGACTTCAACCCTCCTAAGGGAGAGGCCTTCTGATAATCTGGTTGTGACCGTGTCAAAAAATACTAAGGGATTTTGGTTCCCTAAAGGACAACAACTATGTCTCAAGTGTAAATAACCAAGGGGCGTTATTGGAAGCCTATCCCCTTGATCCTACCTAACTACAAAAATTCTTTTGTGTTCCCCAAGTGGGGTTAGAATGTTGGTTGAGTTAAGTATTTTTTAAGTCTCACTTGATTTAGGTGACAGATTATGTGCTGGTGAGATTATGAACCCAAAAGAGAAGTGCCAAGGTAACTTCCGAAATAACAATATAATTGAATGAAACAATTAATACCATGCAAAATTTATCTGAATAAACAATGCTGAAATAATGCTGAATAAACAATGCTAAAATTTTGTAAACAATTCTGTAAACATGGGACAGAAAGGCTGTAGGGCTGCAGGTGGGACAGATGGCTTTGCTAGTGCAGGAAATATGGTAGCAAAGTGACTGGGTTTCGGCGCGGCAACGAGTGCAAAAATCAAATCGCGGATCGCGGGTATGGGGTGAAATCGCGCGGTCGGACCGCGGGTTTGAAGGCAAAAGTCGCACGCAGGTCGCAGGTTTTTGGCTAACAGCGGCGGTCGGACCGCGGGTTTGAAGGCAACAGTCGCGGTCGGGATGCAGGTTTCTAGCTAACAGCGACGGTCGGACCGCGGGTTTGAAGGCAACAGTCGCAGTCGGGACGCAGGTTTCTAGATAACAGCGGCAGTCGGACCACGGGTTTGAAGGCAACAGTCGCGCGCAGGTCGCAGGTTTTTGGCGAACAGTTGCGCTCGGACCGCGAGTTTGACGTAAACAGGTGCGGTCGGGTCACGTGTAAGGGCTGAAAAGGCGCGGGCGGACCGCGGGTTTGAAGAAAACAGGTGCAGTCGGGTCGCGGATTTCTGGACAGAAGGCACGGTCGGACCGCGGCAAACAGAGAAAAAACGACGGTTTACGACGACCAAAAACGACAGCTGAAAGGACAAAATGGAAAAGAAAATAAAGAAAAAAGCCAGCGGAGTCGCCAAAACTGTTGCTAGGGTTTTCGCCCTAGCTTGTACGAATGAGTACCTACTAAGGCCAATGGATTCCTTAGTAGCAGTTCAATGATATTTGAATTAAAAGCTATAACTGAAATAAAAACTAAATTTAAACAAGTTGATTAAGCAAAACAGTAGAAAGTAAATAACATGAAACAAAAACAGTAAATAGTAAATAATGACCTTCATTGATGTTACCTCCAATGTGGAGGTTGGTGAAGTCCATTGCGCTGGTCCGATGTCGGTGGCTCCGAGCTTCGAGCTGCTTCTTCTCTTTCTCCAATGGTGGAAATGGGCCAAAAGGGGCTCTTAATGGTGAAAGTAGCTCAATGGTGAGCTAGGGTTTCACGAGCAATTTTGGCAGAGGCAGGATACTTGTGATTATGGATATTGAATAAGGAGTCTCCATCACTTATTTATAGTTGGAAACCATGCGGTTTTAGGGTTAGGGTTTCAGCTGTTTAGGGTTTTTTCCTCATTTCCTCATTATTTTATATTTTTTATTCCTTTTTAGGGTTTTTTGCTATTTTTGGAGGAAAAAAAGGGGTTTATGGCCTTTTTGGGGTTATTTTTAAGCCTTTTGGAGACCTTTTAGATGGTTTCATGGGGTTTTGATGGAGATATAGTAGGAAAATGGACAAATGAGCCGTATAATGGGGTAGATGAGGTAGTGAACCATTTTTGGGTGATAACACTGACGAAACCTTTTCTAGTGAAGTAGCTGCCAAATTCATATATGAAAACATAATTACTAGATTTCATTGCCCACTAACTCTAATCAGTGACCAAGAATCACACATTATTAATAAAACTATTGCAGCACTAACAGAGCAATTTAAAATCGACCATAGATGAAGCACAGCCTATCATCCTCGGTCGACTGGGGCAATAGAAGCATTTAATAAAACCCTAACAAGAGGCCTAACAAAAATTTGTAACAATGACAAGGACGACTGGGATAAGAAAATTCCTACTATATTGTGGGAATACAGAACATCATACAAGCTCTCTATAGACCAAACACCATTTCGACTAGTCTATGGCAAAGAAGCAGTCATCCCCCTACACTTCCAACAACAGACACCAGTAATAGCTGACATATTACACATTAATGCTGAAGAAGCAAATAAGGATCGACTAATGCAACTAGATAATCTAGAAGAAGACCAACTTAAGGCTATACAACATCAAGAAATTCAAAAATAGCAACAAAAAGCATGGCACAACCAAAACATTAAAAAGAAGAACTTGTTGGTTGGAAATCTAGCGCTACTGTATAACAGTCGAGTGAAAGGAAAACCAAAGAAACTACACATAGAATGGATGGGACCCTATATCATTGAATAAATCAATGCCAAAGCACACAGAATGGACGGGACCCTATATCGTTGAAGAAATCAATGCCAATGGATCAGTTCAACTGAGAACATTACAAGGCACAGTATTTTGGAAACTGGTAAACGGTGCCTAACTAAAGTGGTACCAAAATTGAAAAACATGGAAAAAAACGATGCATAATTGTTACCAAAAATATATAAAAACCATAAAAAATTAAAAAAAACAAAAACAAACAAATCCCAACATGATCAAAATGACAGGAAATCTGGAAAGACGTAGCAGAATATAGTTCGACAAAACAACAACCGACATTTTCATCATCGACATACTGCCTACGTCCCATACAACTGACATCGGCAAGAGGATCAAAAGGTCTAATCAAGCTATCATGAGTACAGGGAGCACCAAAACCAGAGCGCATTAAAAGAGCCTTCAATAGAGCGTCCTCTACCATCAAATCCACCATTAATACCTCCATCGACAAGATCGCCATTCATTCTACATATAAATACTACGTTCATAACATTCTACGAAGAACTTGAGCGAAAAAATTATCAGAACCCTAAGAGCACACTCCCTTTTCAAAAACATGACCCTATAGTAGAGAAAATGACACCAAAGAAGACCAAAGCCGCGACCAACAAATACAGGGAGTTGGAATCTGTTGTAACTCCATTGATAAAGAGATTGGGAAACATTAAAAAGGCCAAAGTAATGGAAAACTCATGGGTGTGAATCTGGGCATATATCAAAAAATGGGCCTACGAAAACACGAAAAATGACAGAAGAAGGGATAAAGGTAAATGCTAGTACCATCATGAATTATATGAACACACCTCTCATGGTGAGTCTTGGAGGGACAAAGGAAACTATTGTCAAATTCATCATTAGTCAATACCACAATGGGAAGTTTTACTTCGAAAAACTTGTGGAGATATCCAGTGAAACCATTAACAAGCTCACTGGACTCTCTGACAAAGGAGATCATGTTCCTATGGGGATAAAGGATGTTTTTATAGAAATATTAATAGGAACACCAATAGGAAATAATTCCAAAGGACTGATAGTCAGATAAATCAAATCCTCCACACCTAAAATGGTTGCAAAAATTGCGTCTACGGGTCGGGGGTGCGATCTGAAACTCGACATGTTGGAAGTCATAGACATGATAGCCGAAAAAGGGAAACTCTATTGTTGGGCTCAATATGTAGCCAACATGCTCAAATCCATTTGTGAAAAATGCCAAGAAACAGGCGCAATAATCAGATTTCCATCTTTAATCATATGGATCGCCATGTACCACTTGTGTCCAATCGGACATCCACAGTTTTTGGAACTGTGTAGATTTCATATGTGGCATTTTAAGTTGTTTTCAATGGTTGGAAATCCACAAGAACTTGACAAGGCCAAAATATTGTTAAAAAATTGGTTTCAGAATTTGAAAATCCAAACAGCCAGATTAAGGGTGCCTCAAAACATCCAAAGATGTCTTCCCCCAATAACAAATATTCAGGTGGAGCTTGACTATACTACAGTCTGGTATATGTAGGGAGCCGTGGTGAAGGCTAAGCACTTGGACTACTACCCAACATTCGACAATATTTTTAAAGAATTGAGCCAATAATCCAACGCCAAAATGTCCATACCAGCAATGGTGAAGAAGGCCAACCAACCAATTGTCGAACCACTGACCGACCAATAGCAAGAAGAAGATTATGAATTAAACCTTTATATTAGTACTTTCACTTCGGAAGACAGCCTGATAGAAGAGAAAAATGCTCTTCAGATTGTCACAACACAACAATTTTAGCAAACCCTTGCACTATCTGAACAGCAGGAGGAGGAGGGAGGACAACAGACAGATGAAGAAACACAATATGACAGACCTAAGTATGCTATGACAAAGGAGAATCCAAAACAAATAGCTCACAAGATATCAACATCAAGGAAAAATAAAGAGATTCAGGCACAAGGGAAGGGAAAGCGCAAACTTATCCTTCAAGAGGAATCAGAAAATAAAGAAGAGTTACTGGCTACTGCTGCTGACATTTTGGAGGATGCCTCAATAAACAAAGTATCTATCGAGATACAGTTCAAACACTTCATACAATTAGAAGTGAAAAAAGGAAAAACTAAAAAGGTAAGAGTTTCTACCCCTCCTAAAGTCGAACATATTGACTTAGTTTCCACCCCTCCATCCCCAGAGCCAACTCCAATAATACAACAAGATATACCAACACTAACCGACATCATCTCATCCGACCTGTACCAAAGCACAATTTCAGAGACACTCAAGGAAAAAATTGATAAATATGTCGATCTACAGAAATTCATCAACAACCTCCCCTGCATTTTCCTAAAATCTCACCAAATAAATACCACATATACACTTACTGAGTCAAGCTCGGCACAACGACTCCTCACCTAGCAACCCGGTCAACCGCAATAAGTTTCACCTAAACCAAGAGCTCTGGGAACCCATAAATATTCATTTCATAGAAACCCCGATAATTCATCCCAAGTTGTCACATCATGGACTTCATCCTTTACACCATCCACTTTAAACCAACCCCCTCCAGCAAATGAGCCAGATGAAGGAAACCTCGACGCGGATGATCAGGCTGCCGCATTAGCAACCAATCAAGAATTGGAAAACCTCTTTGACTCTGTTGAAATTAATAACCTTACTGACTTGCAACCAGAAGTCAAAGACCCCATGCCGACAAGTACCCTTCTGACCACTCCATTAACCCCAGACCACTCATCATCGCTGTCACCACCACCAGCCTCAAAGCCTCCTCCAAATCCAGGGCCACCATCTTCACCATTGGATGTACAAATAGCTACAAACCCTGTCCATGAATTATAGTCGGTAAACCCTACTATATCATAAGTACAATCGATTGAGAATCCATCGACAGCAAAATAGAAGGCAGAGCAATAGCAGCCAGAATCAGTACCAACAGCAGTAGTGGTGGCCCATCACTCTAAACACAAAAGTAAAATAAAAGAAACAAAGAAAAGAGAACAGCAGCAGACACAACAAGTACAGACAGTTATCCACCTTCATCAGCTAGGATCGACTACTACAATCGACAGGCCAAAACTTAGGGATCGAGAACTGGACCAACTATTGGAAGCCATTAATAAAGAGGCTACAATAAGAAATCAAAGAATATGGGAACAAATATAGAAAATTAAAGAAGAACAAGTTGAATTTCTGACCAAATGCAGGAACTTGACACAGACGGTGGTACCAGGAACAGTAGAGACTAACATCGATAAACCACTGGAAAGAGCATACCGGTTATTTGAAAGTTTCATTTCGAACCTTAAGGAATAGCTATAGTCCAAGAAAGAGGAACAAAAATAATAAACTTCTATGATATTGAGACAATAGTACACAACATTTTCAGAAGCACACAAAGTACTGCAAGAACATTTGGAGTAGTTTGCCACCACAGAAGAAGTACTGTGCAACTGGTATACTTACTATGGCCAGGTATTCTAGCAAGCTTGAGAGACTCAGGAACACATCAAGACATTATAAAATCAACAAGGTCTAGAAGAAGCAATGAGGAGCATAGTACAAGATCAAACTATACTGGAGACAGCGAAGCTCAAAAAACTAGAAAAACAAGCACATCAGTGGATCAATCACGCAATCCCCAATGTCAACACACTGGACAAAATTCGTCCACAAATGAAAATATTACTTGACACAGTAGAAGAAAGAGCTCAATTTTTGGGCCCCAACATGATTAATATCACAGACCTCTCATTACAAGAAAAGATGTTGAACCTGTCAAGCATTACAACCTTGACCATCGACATTCAGAATGCCCTCTGCAATTGGACAAAATTTCAGCACCAACTAGCCATTATAGTAGAAGCCATTTTGGAGATATGTGTACAGAAACGACCATCCATTCGACTGCACAACCCAAAAATACAGGACAAATGAAAAAACTAATTCATACAGGATATTTTTTGTTACCTCCCTTGTTTCTTCAAGACGAAGAAAGATTTTTTTCCTTGGGGAGATGTTGGAGGAGCTATTTGGTTAGTCGACTATACTAGTTAACCAGCTAATTAGAGATTAGGTCGGCCTCCAAAGTTCATGTCGGTTGACTGAATCGACAATTAGTTATTCATAACTATTTTGTAATCATATATAATAGGTTGTTGATCCAGATACAAACTTGGTTCGGTTTGATGTTGTATGAACCCATATGTGTTTTGTGTAATATAAGTTGTTATTCAACCTACTGTCCTTGTCTCTTGTGTCTGTTATAATTATATGAATCTATATGTGTATTATTGGTAACTTATTGATCTGAGTGATTACAACATGTACTTCAATATGCTTTTCTCATTGCTTCTGAACTGGATCACTGGATATCTTGATGGTACTTTGACTGTCACAATATAGGTCTACTGAAGGAGAAGTGTGAATGTCAAACTCTGTCAAAATCCCATGCAACCAAACTGCCTAAATAGTTTCATGCATATCCTCCCTATACTTTGCTTCTATTGAAGAGAGTGCAAGAGTTGATTGCTTCTTCCTTGACCAACAAATTGGTCCAGATACTAACATGAACACAAAACCTGAAGTAGATTTCCTATAATTTCCATATCCAACCCAATCTGAATTAGTATAACTAAACAGATCTAGTTGTGCATTAGCTGAATAATGGATCCAAAAATATATTGTACTTCGCACATAGTGCAATATGTGCTTTCCTTCCTTCTAGTGCAGCTCATGGTTCCTGCATGTATCTGGAAACAACAATCACGGCATAGGACAAATATGGTATCAAATGGGTGAGGTATAGTAGGATCTCAATGATCTTTCTGTAGCATATACTATCAACCAATGGTGTGGAACCACCTTCTTCCATCTTGATGCCAGATAGGAAGGGAAAGGGCGTTGCTTTACAATCTTCCATGTGTAATATTTTAAGAAAATCTTCAGTGTAGTAGGGATTTCGCCCTAGCTACAGGAAGGAATAGATACCTTCCGTCTATAAGACAGAAGGGTAGGGTTCCTGTGGACGAAAGAAAACCTAAAAAGAAACGTTAGCTTTGAGCCATGGAAACCCTACAGGAAATGTTTAGAAAACAAGAGATGGCTACAGGAAATTAGAGGAGAACCTACAACAAACTATGAGCAAACAAACCTGCAAACAAAATAATATAAAAATATAAGCTATGAACAAAAACAAATGGTTATGCCTTCTTTGTGGAAATGGGCCACCATGCTCTAGATTTGGAAGCACCTCTCTCTATGGAATGGAGTCTTGGCTTGTGGAGCAATGGAGGAGAGGGAGGGTGAATGGATTGAGAGGCAAAGGGTCTCAAGGAACTCACATGGGTAGCATAACAATGGGGAGATAAGGAGTATTTTGAGAGTGATCCCCACCCCTCTATTTATAGCTTTTTCTTGAGATTTTAGGGTTTTAAGCCCCTCGTTAGGGCTTTGGCCCCTTTTTTGGGCTTTAATCCCCTTTCACCCAATTCTTAGCTCCTTTGGGGGTTTTAAGCTCCTTTGATGGGTTTCAGCCCCTTTTTGGAGGTTTTAGCCCCAATGAGAGCTATTTTGGCTCTTTTTAGGGGTTTTTAGGCCCTTTTTCACGTTTTTGAGCCTTTGCAAGGGTGTGGGGGTCAAATGAGGGTAGTGTAATGGATGTCTTTAGATGGTGTAGGTCATGTAGAGCTTACTGAGGGATTTTTTGGGTTAACCTTCAGTATATCTATACTGTGTAATCATGATTCTCGAAGTCTTTTGATTTACTTCGAGACAAATGAACTACCTCAATAGTAATAGATCTGTCATGGAGAATGATTCGCTCAAATCTAACTTGATGCCTCTCAATCCAAAAGAAAAGATGCTAGTAATGAGAAATTCATCCACATATATAACAATCAATAATAATGAGCTACATTTCTCTTCCATGTAGACATTGCAGTCATATATGCATCTCTCAAACTTATGTGACATGAGAAACGCATCCAGTTTGGCATACCATTCCATTGGGGCTTATTTGATCCCATAGAGATATTTTCTCAATTTACAGACTAAGGCTGAATCTTCAATGTACCCCTCAAGTTGGCTCATATATATCTTCTCTTTCAGGTCACCATGGAGGAAGTCACTCTTCACATCCATGTGATGTACCTCCCACCTCTTTGAAGCTGCAATTTCCAAGGCTAGTCTTATGGGTTCCATTCTTGCTACTAGAGTGAACATCTCATTGTAGTCCATCCCATGAACTTATGAGTAGCATTTTTCCACCAACTGATCCTTGTACTTGGTTGTGGTTCCATCAGCTGCTAGGTTGGTCTTGTATATCCATTTTCATTAAACTAACTTCATCTCAAGAAGCAAGGTGACAAGTTGCTAGGTTTGGTTTTCTTGTAGTGAACGAAATTCCTCATCCATAGGTGTCTTCCATATTGGATCATGGAAATCCTCTTTGAATGATTGAGGATCTGATCCCATCATCATGAAACACCTCTCTAGGAGAAGTGTATTTGAACAGGAGAGTGCAACATGTTCATTATGATACTGGGACCTTGTTCTTCTTCTGACATCTAGATCCCCAACACTATTCCTAGTTGCTTCAATGATCTTTTGGGCCCATTTAGGACTTATATTGGGAGAAGGTGCTAGATCTGTATCTATATATTATTGAGGTTCAATATCAATATCATGGTTACATTGATCCAAACCCTCTAAATATGAAACATTAGACAATATATCATCATATGCAAATGGAAATGAATGAGAAATTATACCTTCTTCTGCTTCGGCTTGATGTGGATCATGCACCTGATCTTCTTCAAATTTACAATGTGCTCTATGAAGCACTTTTTGGTTGCAAGGTCCATCATTTTGTATGCCTTAGCATCATTAGCATATCCCAATAGTCTACATTCACTAATCTAAACTTGGAAGGATTTCCTCTTGTCAATAGTAATTTTGTGCCAACCTTTGGAGACAAAAACTCTCAGATGTGAGACATTGATCTTGTGTCCCATAAATGCTTCAAAAGGTGTAGACCCAATCACTAACTTGTGAGGCACCCTATTCTAGATATATGAAGCACAATTGACTGCCTCAACCAACATATAAGGAGGAAGGTTTTTTTCTTCTAGAAGGCATGTATCCATCTCTTTCAAGGATCTATTCTTCCTCTCATCTAGACCATTTTGTTGTGGTATGTATGGGACTGAGTGTTGCATTCGAATGCCTATTAATGCACATAGTTGTTGGAATTCTCCTTTGACATACACACCTCCATTTTTAGATATAAGTGACTTGATATTATTTTCGAGAGTGTTCTAATCCAAGGCATTGAAGACTTTGAAGGTATCAAATACCTTAGACTTTTGCTTCAGAAAGTATAACCAACAATACTTTGACCAGACATCTATGAAGGTCATAAAATATATGGATCCATTCATAGATGTTGTAGGGATCGGTCTGGGGGCATCACTATGTATTAAATCTAGTTTGGAGAAAGCTCTTGTTGCCATCCCAACCTCATATATTTTCTTTAGATGATTCCCTACCAAGAAATTAGTGCACATTCCTTCATAATATTTAATGAGAGGCAAGTCCTCGACCAAATTTTCATTGTGCAGCTGCTGGAGATACTTGAAGTTCAAGTGGCCAAATATTTCATGCCACAACTTTCTTGTGTTATTGACATGAGTCAATAAAACACTCTGACATGAAGTAGGAAGGAAGTTGGAAAAATCATATAACTTGAAGGCATGATTAGGAACTCCTTTCATTATCAGATTTCCAGTAAAGACTTCAGAGATATCCACTATGCTAGGATCAAATGCGACTCTCTTGGGAGAGCCAGTGTGTGTCATGTGGTATACATACAAAATGTTTGTTGTTAGAGAGGGGACATAGAGCAAATTTTGGAACTCTACGTCCTCCATTTTAATGAAACCTTTCCTGACAGCTGATATATGTGAATCATCTCCCACATGTATGCTTAGTCCTCTAGAGAGATCCAGAGAAGTGAAGGACTCTTAGGAGGAAACCATGTGATTAGAAGCTCCTTAATCAATCAAATAGTCCTTTGACTAAGTGAAGCATGCTTTCAAAGCATGGAACCTCTCATGTTCTTCAGTCTAGTTTCCAGCTTCAGAATTATTTACACCTTGAGGAAGGGAAATGTTGTTATGTTCAAGAAGCTTAGACATTTGGCCAATGGTCTTATTCATACACTGCCTTTCTGGATGAAATCCTCTCTCATCCATTAAGAGCATATAGCTTTTTCAAACTTTATTTTGGTTTTCTTCAAACCAGAGGCTCCATCTGAAGGATTCGGTTTCTACTTGGGCTTTCACTCAGTATTCTTATTATCTTTCCCTCTTTCCTTCCATTTTTCTTATGCATTCTTAGATTATCCCGCTAAGAGGGCCTGATTCTTGGAGGCTTTAAGCACTCCCATCTTAATAATCTTATCTTATTCTTGGATTAGTGATTTTAAGAAGGAACCTAGGGATGGAATTTTTCGATTTGGAGTGGTTATCCTCCCAGAGTGGAAAGTTGAAACAAAAACTAAAAAATCTACGCCAATCTTGCTCAAAATTGAGAGAACCAGATTCTCTTCCTTCTTCTCAATCCCACACTGCTTGCATTGCATGACTAGCGATTTGAATTTAGTGAAGAATAGTTGTATTGTGTCAAAATTACTAGGTTGTAGTGCTATCATCTCTTTCTTTGGGATATGGCCCCTTAGCTCATCCTATTTTCCAAACAAGAACTTGAGCTTATCCCATACTTATTTCAGAGTCTTGAGTCCATCAAGATGGAACAACAACTCCCTGGAGATGTGGATGCATATGTAGCCAAAAGCTTCATCAAGCTTATCCATATGCTTCTATTTTTCAATATAATGTTGGGGTTTGACTACTCTGCCCATGGACATCCTATACAGACCCTTGTTGCGCAAGGAAATATACATATCTGCCCTCCAATCAAGGTAATTGAAAGGTGTAATGATTATGGGAGTTAGAGCTGCTGAATTATCCATTTCATAGCTATATTAATCAATAATTATTCAAGAAATATTTGAATGTACCTACAAAAAAACTGCAAAACACTTCAATTCGCTAACATGTCATATAAAAGACTCTCCACTTCGACATGTGCACTTTCTCTGAGTCCATCACACCTTGATAGACTTCTCTACACATAATCTAGAGGGAGCAATGCAATTATTCTAGGAATTATGTGGAAGCTCAATGGCTTATGGCACAAGCATGGAAGTCTGTGAGGTTTCTTGTTAGCTTGAACATGGGCTTTTATACAATATTAAATTTAGTGAACCATGTATCTTCGGGCCTGAATGAAAGAAATAAAAAAGGAACGTTGTAGTAGAATTAACAATTCAATGTAAACTAATCAATAGATTCATGGCAAAAATTTCATACACATCGGACAAGAATTGGTCATAGTATCATTACATTGATTATCATTAATGTCACTGTAATACAATATCCATACAATAGGAATAATTCAAATGCCTTTGGGAGGATTCAAATTCACCAACTCAAACTGACTCGTAAGATAACTCAGTGTGAGAAAAATCAACAATGGAGCTCACTAGTGCAACTACATATAACTAAATCAGTCTACAGTCAGTTAACTAATGAGGATAGGTGAACAAAGGCTCCCACGCGCCTTTAAATCATGCAAACTAGTGCTAGGCTAACTGATGGTAAATGCGGCATAACTTAACATGATTGAATTCCTACCAAGGTCAACTGAAGGAGACTGATGGTGGCACTCATACATGAAGGCACACTAAGTGGTAGGTGGCTCCTAGATGTTTCCCGCATACACTATTGAAGTGATGATGACCTCTTAAGTTAGTAAAATATACCAAATAGACTATGTGTGAAAAGGGAGGATTAATTAATCCTAATAAGTTTGGGTCTGCCTTTGTGGACCTGGGAAACCTAAAGAGAGGGGACGATTTTTATGTGACAATTTCGGGAAAAACAGAGAAGTTCCGTTGATCTGGAAATTGTTTAATCTCTGCAAACATTAAAATCCTCAAATCATGTAACAGTTTGGAACTGTTGTTAGGGAGCAGAGAGTTCCCTCAGTTGAATATAATGACATAGCTTTCCCACCTAGCCAAAATATTGTTTCCAATATCATTTTTGGCACCATTGTTGGGGAACAAAGAGTTCCTTGGTATCTCAACAACAAATATTTTTTGTGCTATAATTTGTCTCTTCACTTGGAAACTCCACTGGGAAACCCATATAGAGAATCCACTGAGGAATTTAAAATCAAATAAATATAGTGAGTTCAAATGTGTTCCTCTCCTTTTCTCAACCCTAAACCAAGTAGTCTGAAATTTAATATATATTAGGGAATTAAGAAATTCTTTTGACGAGTGGGAACCATCATCATAGTATGAGGATGAATTGGAATGTAGTTATAGGTATGAACTGGAATATCAATAACATTACAATACCCATGATTTTCCTTAGTAGTATAATGTAGAACATTCTAAAGCAGTTTTCCAAACTTCCTTGAGTGAGCTAGTGAGTGTAAATTAATCTATAAATCAAACCCAACCAAGGAATTATAGCAGAAGTAGGTGGTTGAATAATCCTCTTGATTTCTTGGAAATAGTTCGATATCCAATGAAGTCTCGATAAAGAATATAGAAGGTTCCAACCTTTAGTGAGGATAATAAGGAATCTATTATTATGCACCTTGATCGATTTTGGAATGTTATCAAGGAACTAGATATAGAGCACCAGAACGTTTATATGAAATTACTTGTTGTTGCTTTAGAAGGGGAAGCACGTGACTAGTATGTAAATCTAAGAGATGGAAGTATTATGGGGTTTGATCTTTTTGAACAAAAAACTTCTTAGATGGATGGGGGAAAAATATTCATCCATCTTTAGAAGGTCAATCGCGTGATCGTTATGTGGTTGAAAATAAATTTGATGACGATGATCAGGAGGTTAATGATAAAATTGTAGACGTTTTTCCTTGTCAAATGGATTAAAGCTCTTTCCAAGTAGTTGTTCAAGTTCTCATGAGGCAACTTATGAATGAACCTTCAATAAACATGGAAGTTATATAGTATCTCAAAATTAATTCTTTCAAACCTCGAGCAAAAATTGAGAGAGATATGCAAAGGATCGTTCTAGACACTTTCTCTTCACTTCCTGAAGAAAAGTACATATGATGACTTGGATATATCCAATGCTTGGGAAATCCTTCTTGAGGAAAATTTCAAAAAAAGTGCCTAACCAATCATCGGGAGAGTGTAATGAAAATACCTTTGAAGTGAAATCACATGATGATAATATGGTTGAGGATCAACATGATCAAGACCAAATTTGTTTAGAACATCTTTCAATTAGGGATCAATGTATATATAACAATGGGGAACTCTTAAAGAGTTATTAAACTAGTTCATAGAATGTTGAAAGTGATCCTCATTCAATCCTTGATCACGATTATTTGGTAAATTTTGTGGGTGAAAGCAGTCATATTATGTCACATCCTTTTGAAACTAATGTTGTCCTTTCTTCCAAATTAGGGTTTATGGACGGTACCTACAAATTCAATCACTTGTAGACTCAAAACTTTCAATTCATGAAAATATTGGGTCAACCCTTATGCATGGAATTCCAACCATCATCTAAGTCTCATCTCTCTCCCTTATTCTCGGATTATCCTCCTTTAATCAAATATTTTGATGATAAATCATGTAAGTGTCAAGGTGCATTTGATCATTGTGTGGTTGTGAATCAAAGTGATGAGAATGATAAAGAATTGAATTCCATAGAGTAATCCCTACATATAGATCAGTGTTGGGTGATAATGATTGTAAATCCTTAGGAAATACCAACCATGATTTAATCGATAGTGAAAATATTCTTGAACAAATTCTTTTGGATGGAGGAGTGAAAAACTCAATCTATTGAAACTCCATTTATTTGACTTTAAATTTGATTTCAATCATAATTTTGAACTACTTCATGAGATTAATGAAATCAATAATTTTCAATCATATAATCATTCCTCTCTTGAAATTTTAAGATCATTAATTTTAAACCATATGGGGGTGAATGCATTTTCTCAATCCACCCTCCCAAAAACATTCCTTGAATCTATCATCACACTAAATCATACTTCTTTGATCAAATTTCTAAGTGTAGAAATTGACACGTGCTAACAAACTTCTTGTGAAATGTCACATATTTTTCTTTCGCCATCCATAATGAATAATAATCAATTAATCAAACCCATTGAACTTTGGATGGAAGAATTATGAAAATATCAATTTTATCCTTGGCGTGATCGCATCTCACATCATTTTGATGTTTTCTCAATTTTCAAGCACCAAGTTATGGCAACCCCAATTTACAATTTCTTAATCTTCCATTTGTACTTGACTTGGTCTATCATCAAATATTGGGGAGGAAATATTGACCCTTTGACTGAATGGTTGCATTGCATTTTTTTATTTCATTTAGCATTTACTATTTATTGGTTAGCTTAAGGATAGGTGTGATAAATAAGCTCACATTTCAACAATAGAATGGATTTTATTGCCTAGTATTTGTTTTCACATTTTTTAGCTTGTTTTATTTTAGTGTGATTAGTTTAGATTTCATTTATGTTCTTAGTTAGAAAATTTTGAGCCCTTTATTTTCTCTCTTTCAATTATTTTAATTCAATGTTATATTCAAGTATTGACAACCATTCTATGAGTGGGGTATATTTTTTTCTTTTAACAAGTGTTTTTGTTGCGTATTATTGCCATGGACTAGAGATTATGTGGTTCTCGATCACTCTCTCCCTCTTAGCACTTGTCCCCTGTGGAGCTACATGTTGTACCACCAGTTGTATGGGGTGTTATACCCTCATATTTCCCAGAACAAATGAAAGCTAGATCAGTTTTGATGAGTAGGGCAGTGTTTGCACATCATTGATGTATTGAGATTTATGACCTTGGGTATTGGTTGCCACTTCTATTACGTATTACAATGGATCCTTGTATTTTAGTTTTGTATAAGATGCATACGTAGAGGATCATTCAAGCAAATTTGAGGTCTAAAATGGGTATCCTAAGGAAAATAATAAAATAATAGTTATAAATTTTGAAGGAAAAGAGACAAAAACTATTTTTTTGTATTTTCAACTTATCTCCCTGTGGTTCTACTTAAATTTTGAGTGGGAGCACTTGTTGGATGCATAATTTAATTCCACATCCAACGACCCACTTCATACTTTTTATGGACCTCAGCCCATGAAAAACGAGAACTACACCTAAAAAATGCATTACTTTTCAGAGTAACACTTTTTTTATGTATTTCTAACTCGGTGTTTTATATATTTCTTGTTTTTCATGGGGTCAGGGAAATTATGCATTGGGGGTACTCGTTGGATGCAGAATTCATCGAAATTTGAATAAAACTATGAGGAAATAAGTTAAATATACGAATTAAAAATAGTAATTTTTTTATAACAAATATGTCGAGTCAGCCATTATGGTTTACTCATTTTCTTGAAATTCTATTGGTTTTTTAATTACAATGCATCAATGAATCATTTTCTTATAAGGCCCATTTTAGACCTTGGATTTTCTCTAATGGTTATTAATGGAATATATGACTTGTATTAATTGATCGGTTGATTGTAAAGTTTATTTTACACTTGTAATCCTCTAATGAAAATGTGAATAGAATTTATGTATGACATTGTATTCAGAAGTAGTGTATGTTTTATATATATGTCATTATTTGGAATAGTCTTTAAATCATAGCATGGATCATAACCTCTCCCTTGGTTCTATTTTTTGTCCTTTTTCACCTTTCATCCATTTCACCCTTTCTTATGAACAATCCCATTCATATGGATATGACTAAGTGACTCAAGGACTCCCCCTCTATAACCTCTTTGATAGGATGGCCTTCACGTTATCCCCTAGTGTCTCGACTCTAATGTGTGCAACAAAAGTCTCCAAAGTCTTATGTGATTCTTGTTGATCGCCCTCAATGTTTGAATATGAAACTAGAAAAGTTAGTTTTATGAAATCTTACGCTTCTCAGGTAAGTTACCCGTGATGTTTGGCTCTGAACTTAGGAATTATCATCATCTAATCATGTATCCCATCCTACTTGTAAATCCATGTGGATTGAGTGTTATATAAGGTTCGCATAGTTTCCAAAAGTGTGCTATCGAGACCTGAAACAAGTTCCCCTGTCATTGAAATCAGTTGGTGGATTGTGGGGTAGGTACTCCTTGAATTAAGAGGTTAAGCCTATTTTCTCTAATCAAGCGTTACCATGGAAACTTTGTCGCACTTATTGATGGCAGTTAGAAATGGATCTAAGTGTCATCCCTAGTTCCCACAAGGCATCAAGGGCCAGTTCCTTTTATTCATTATCCAAATTAAGGATAAGAAATGAGCAAAAAGAAAACAAAAATAAAGAAAGAAGAAATGCAAAAGTGAAAAAAAAATCCAAAGAGTAAAAGAAAGAAAGTGAAATAAGAGAAAAATATATGCGAAAGAAAAATAAAAGGGGACTTGCTAAAGTCAAAGGGGTATCATCTTCTAGCACATCATTCATATGTGAGACACCATTATTCTCTATTGTTTTCCTGAATTACAATATGTCACTAAGGCCCTTGCTTTTCCCTTTTCTCCAAGATTAACTCAAGTCTTCCAAGACCAATGTTTCACTTGATTGGCCTTCGAATTTTTGACCATTCGTTACACCCAAGAGAAGGTTGATATATAAAATGATTTATGATGGATAACTAGATATCGGTATGTGTATAAGACATTTACTACATGATGTATGTTTTTTTATGCATTCATCCTAGTATGAGACTATGTGTTACGCTACGCCTATACCCAATGCACATTCAGGTGTACCTCAGGGAGAGAGGTCCAATTTTTTTTACCAAGAGGGGTGTTATTGAGCAACGGTGGTCATGGATGGGCCCTTTGGTCATCCTCTATGGGTACTATAAATTAATGGCATTTTTTACTACCCTTAATTGGGTTTTTTAACCTCTGGGTTGGTGTTTGGGCCCCTAAGGGTTGACCACTAGGTCGCATGGCTCCATATCATGTTTATGTGCTCTGGTGGCCTTTGCTTACCTTGTGAGAAATTTGTCTCCCTTCACACCCACTTAGGACACCCTCCTAGCCCTTCATTCAGTGGGTTCCTGCTCTCCATGGACTTATCTCCTCAAAGGAATACATCCTCCATGTTAGTCCTTTTCATGCTTTGAGGAGGGCGTTGAGGGATTTTACAACATTCTAAGGTTTAGATGGGGTATAACTCCCTCCCTCCAACTCACTCCAGCCTTCCATTCAGAGTGATTTGCATATTTGAGCATATTTTGGCACCTGGGGATACAAATACCCCAGGTAGCCTACCTTAGGCAATATTTTATTATTATTTTCTTCTAATTTTAAGTTGACATTTTATAATTTCAAGTAGACATGTTTTAAGGCATGTAGACCTGGATAATTTGTAAAAAGTGAGGGTGAGATCATATAAATATATCTCCTCACTTTCATTTTAAAGACATAACTTCTAGGATAATACACTATGCATTTGTTTTACCCTTGCTAGGGATCTTTGGAGAGATGTGCCCCTCTTGACAAGGTTTTTCTGGGTTAATGCAATCTTTTTCTAGAAATTATTTGGTGAAATTCTCTACTAGGTGATGTTTTGATTTGTTGGCTAAACACGAACACAAGGAGATCAAGATTCGTATCTCTTTGTTTGAATGGTGGTTAATGATGCATGTTCAAGTCTAAATGGTAGCCCTAGTGCTGCATTTTTTTCATAGGATAGGCCATTACCATCCTTCTTGTCACCTTAGCAAGTTGAGGCATGTCTCCTTACGAGGGTGCTCTATGGTTTTATCATTAGTTTTTCTAGGCTATTTGCTTGACCTGCGAACTCTTCCTCTCTAGGTTAGTCGTCCTCCGTAAATTCCCTAGGTTGTGGTAGGGATTTTTCTAGGATTAGTTTCCATTGATTTTCACACATTATTTCTTTCAAAAACCTAGTATGATTAGTTCTAGAGTAGTTTTAGGTCTACAAAATTTATAAAATTCCATAAAAATCAAATATTTGGCCAATTTAGGGCCTCCAAAAAAATTTGACTCCTAAAATTTTGTGCCCAAAAATTCTTCACCCTAAATTTTTGGGCCCTAAAGTTCAGCACCCCAAAATTTCGGGCCCTCCCTAAAATTCAGCGCCCTAATTTTGGGGGCCTAAAATTTTGTGCCCTAATTTTTGGGCCCTAAAATTACACGCCCTAAATTTTTGAGCCCTAAAATTTCGGGTCCTTCATTTTACCCGGTTGTACCTTCCTTTGCACTTCAATCCATTGAGCCCTGCAAAATAACAAGCAAACATCAGTAAGATGGTCACTATCATTTGTTTTTATGAATTGGAAGAACATTTTTAATGTTGGTTATGTCTATTGCTGCATACTAATGATATTATTACTAATAAACACATGCAACTTGCTTTCAAAGTTGATGCAAATTGTTTGGTAAATACTTGGCTACATGCACGTTGTTGTTTCTTGTATTAAAATGAATGCCTAAACTACTATTGTTGTCATAATATTAGCATGCCTGAGTGATACATAGTAATGTACATGTGCTTTAAATTATTATTTGATAATGATAAATACTTATGATTTCATGTCACACTTATTACTAGAGGAATGGTAACTCTAAGGTACTGATATATATGAAATTCACTGAATACTCGTGGATGACATTTGTTCCGTAACATTACACATTGCAAGTAATTGTTTTATGAGATTAATGATCCTCCATATTTGTATGACATTGCATGATTTTTATGAGACTGGTATTGGTCACATGCTTATTATTAAGTAAATGCATATTTCGCATACAATTATGCAGTACATCTATTCCACTTTTTTATTGACACCATTAGGCATTGGTCATGAACCTTAAACACATACGAGATATATTTGGTGTCTAAGTGTCTTTTGCAGAGTTACATAGGTCTCTCCCCTAGGAGGTTTCGATTTCCAAATAATTTTACAGAAGTGACTAAGGTGACAATGGTCACTTTCTCCACATATGCTTCTCGATGGCTTGGACTTCCATTTCAACCGGTAACATTTTGGCGTCATTGTCGGGGACCATTTCAAAATTTGAAGTGGTTGATCCAAAGTCATTCAAACCCCTGGAAAGAACGACATTCGATAAGAAAATTGAGGTAAGTATTTCTTGGTATTTTGAAAATATTATTGGCAAGGACTAATTTTCAAGATCTTACCTAGTGACTCCACAAAGAAGAATCCCAACAAGGCTTAACATTTTGGCGTCGTTGTTGGGGACCATTTACAAATTTAAAGTGGTTGATATAAAGTCATTCACACCCCTAGAAAGAACGACATTCGGTAAGAAAATTGAGGTAAGTATTTCTAGGTTTTTTCAAAATATTATTTTCAAGGACTAATCTTGCATATCTTACCTGGAAACTCCACATAGGAGAATCCCAACAAGGCTTAACAATTCGGCGTCGTTGTCGGGGAACCTAAAAATTGTTGAGGTGATTTATCCAGGAAAGAATGAAATTTTGGTAAGTCTTGAAGTCCTTGATTGTATATGATTGCATATATTTCTAGAAAGGACTAACCTGCATGCTTATCTGGCGACTCTACAAATAACTCATCCCACCCCATCAATTAGGTACACCCTTGTTTTCTTTAGTACTTTGATGATATTTTTTTAACTAACGTGACAGGTAGAAATCCTAACAACTCCAATCAAATAAAAATAAATAATTTCTCTTCAAAGACAAGGAAGCTTGAGGAGATTGCATCTAATTACGAATTGTGGATGGATACATTGGATTTTTCACATATTCTGGGATTTCCACAGAAGTATACTATTCAAGATGGTGAGAGGCACTTTTCCCATTGTTCCAATAGTATAAGTACCACATGTGCAATCATTCATGCAATTCATCCGGGAAAGCAACATCCTACCTGAAGACATCAGTATGAGGCTATTTCAAATATCTCTTCACCTAGAAGACAACTTATCTATCAAAAATTGGTATGAGGGTTTTCCTCACAAAATTTTTTCTTCATTCAAGTAGTTCATCGATGCATTCACCATGGATTGGGATTACGGTATCGAAGGGAAGGAAAGAAAGGCCATGATCGACAGTATATGGGAAGAAACATTGGGAAAATTTCGGACTCAAGATGAATCAATAGAAGGAACCAAAGATGATATTCCATTTTAGTTTAAAGATCTTGATAATCCGACTGCTACTGAAATGGAAATAGGTTCCGCTCCTCTTGATTTATCAACCTTCCTAGGATATTCAGATGATCTACCAAAGGTATTCTGGCATGCCTTCAAGGGTGACCATGATAATTCCACAGATCATGTGGAATGGTTTATAAATTTGGTTTCATAATATGCTATTAAAGAAGAAGAAGATGTTTACATGCAGTCATTTTTCCTTCACCTACGAGGAAAGGCCCTTGCTTGGTTTGTGGGCCTAGAAAAATGAATGATATCATCCTTTCTAGAATTGGTGGAAACATTCTATAGCCATTGGGATTCGTAGCAATGTGATGAATGGATACCTCATGTCAAGCATGTAAGGGACTTGTTCAGTAACGAATCCCAAAACAAGGATCATGTCGAAGCTGCCATTGCTCAAAATCTAAATGATGATATCTCAAGCATGATAGATGAAGCTTCCCAAGTATATGAATATGGTAATGGTCTTATATATGAAGATACAGAAGTCCTATCCAAAGAAGTTAAATAAAAGAAAGATAGGATGAGTTCTCCCTTCCAACATACAGAAACTCCTTATGACATACTAGATCTCAAGGAACATAATGAGGGGAATTCTAAGGAAAATGGTGCAATGATATGAAGTCTGATATGCATATCATATCACTAACTATTTCTGCAAATTAAATTAAAATTTCTTATCTAAAACTTGCAGATACTCAGTAAAATTTCTGACTAAGGAAATGAAGGTATTTTGTTGAGAAATTTGTATGCATGGGAGTAGGAAGGGGAAAGAAACCAAAGTTAAGTTTCAGAACAGTGACTTCATTTCCCATAACACATTTATATTGGGGACAATTTAGGTTTCAGAGTTCACTATGTGAAAACTTAATCCCCTGCTTCTGGGTCACCCAACCGTGAAACTAGGGAAATTTATTCATTCCTTTCGACCAAGGTCTTGGGGAAGGGAAAAGAGGTTTTTTATAACATTTATGTATCATCAAATAAGGTTCAGGACATTTTGGGACATTTTCTGGAGATGTTTGAAGTGTTTAGGAGTGAATTGGGGTTTTTATGCAATTTTGGAATAGGGAAGCATGCGCAATAGAGGCTCCCAAAACACTATATGGCCTCAAGGAATTTGAAATATGGAAGTATTTGTGGGTATATTGGCCTTTCAGTGACACATAGAAACTTTCATAATTGAAAATGAGTGGGTGTAACTCTTTTAATTGCATAAAGTGTAAAACTAGTTAATTATAACTAGTGATCTAGCTATGGTGCAGAATTAAGCACGAATTTCAGAACACAAACGTATCAAACCTGATAAATGAAATTGAAAGAATCTAATAAATATTATAAAAACATATTAAACCTTCCAAACTCATTCCCATAAACATGGCTCACTAATTATTGCACTAGAATTCTCAAATCCCTCATTTTAATGATAAATCATGCTTATACATGGGAAAACTTAATAGGTAGCTTAATGGACATAATGATTGCGAACTGATAGCGATAAATAACAGTATTATAAGCTTATATACATCATGAATAAATATAATGACTGAAAATCACATCATAGGACTCAAAATGGCGAGCAAGAGGCCCAAAATCAGACATGAGAAAGGCCCAGAGCGTAGGTGAAGCTTGGGATTCACTAGAGATCGACTTGAATGATATGGAGGATGCAAAATATGACTTATAATACTTCACTGGATGAAAATTATGTGCTCCATAATTGGAAAGAGAATGGAATGGGAATGGAGGAGTGGGGAAAGGAAGGTTTGGGGTTCATCTAACAAAGCTCTAAGGTGCATCACTCAGAAAACTATGCTCACATAGCATCAATCAATTAATTAATCAAAAACTGTGTGAATGAGCTCAAATTGTTCTTTAATATATCTCTAGGTGACCTGTTTAGCAAGTAGAGGCAATTGGTGACCTCTGAGAGAAAGTCATCCACCTAGAAGCCCTAACCCTAGCCACATATGCGCCCTCCTTGAAAAAATTGGAATGTAGGACCATGTGGAGATGTTTCTATGTCCAATTCATTCATATGACTAATAAATTGCACCCTCCTTAGTTAAAGAGTTGTTTCCTTTATCCCTGGAATCTTTATGCTTTTCCCTTCTTTTGAGACCGAGTCTCCAAAAGGAAACTGCACCCTCCTTTTCCAAAACTTTCATGCTTTTGTTCTGACAGCTTTTTTGAGTCTCCAAAAGGAAACTGCACCCTCCTTTGCCAAAAATTTCATGATTTTATTATGACAGCTTTTGTCATAGTTTTTGGGCACTTTCCCTTTTCTCTCTGACTTTTTTGTCATAGAGTTTCTACTATCTTAATGTCCTCCCTTTGGCAAGTTGGATTTCCAATTGTTCCTGACATGGAAAGCTCAATTTCACATGTTATTTGCACAATAATCAATTTATAATAATAATAATTAAACTAAGTATATGCCTCATAAATAGTATTTGGACAAAATTCTCTAAGTGAGGTAATTAATGCATCTTTGACCCCCCCAAGGTGTTGGGCATGGTCAACACCTTTATGTCCATAAATATGGGGACATGGTAGTCCTCCCCTCCCAAATATGCTTGTCCTCAAGCAGAAGCACTCCAAATTGTTGCAAATTTTCCCATCATGTAAGAGAAATGGAGCATGAACTCATGTGCAAAAAAAATGTTGACTTGCTCCATCAAGCCAGCGTGTAAAGTTTCTCCAAACCAAGCGATTATGGGGTCCCATTGCTTGCATTGCACCCCCTTCAATGAGAATGCCTTCCAACACAACTTATCAGACAAAAATATGCTTGGATCCCATTTCCTCAATTGCAAGTATCCAAATTCTGTTGCTCCCTTTGGAAATCTGTCATTCCCAAGAATGTCAAGGTCCCAAGGTGTTTTTTGTCTCATTCCACTCATTAGTAAAAAAAAAATTTCCATCATCGGAGAAGATAAAAATCATTATATGTAAATCATGCCACCACACAGAAAATTGAGAACTCCCCATGCAACATTGGAGATATGTGAGTCTTATCCACCCAACATAAAATTGTTTGTGTACTTAATGCACACTAGCACTAAATCTCAAAGTTTTTTTGTTGCAATGACATATGTGTGAGTCCCATGTCCAACCCCAATGAGTATAGGAAGCATCCAACCAACAAGGATGCCCAAATTTCCCACAATAAGATGATGCATCACAATTATCTCCAAAAATGCAAGAAGGAAAAACAAATAAGTGTCCCCTCATCCCACCTGAGAAGGTACTAACACTCCAGCCAAAAGGTCCATGTGAACACTTCCAATGGCTCAACTCTCTGCCACTGGTCAAAGGGTACAAGAATCCATCCACCTGTGTGTATTTCCTCCACCAAGGCCACCTTATGCAAGATATTTTTCTCGTCAACTCCTCTTGGCAGTTTGCTTGCTCAGTTACCTTCCACTGCTCCGAGCAGAAATTTTTCTGCAAGAAGGCTCCATGTGTGACATGAAATCTTCAGCCCAATCCATATGTAACTTAATGGAATCAAGTGACAGAAATATTTTCCCATGTGGCTGCTAGGAGGGTGATGGTGCATTCAACAATTCATCATGAACACCTAGGAAAGCCTCCAGCTCTTCCTGTTGCACCAACAAGGAAAATTCATTTTGCCAATTTTAATCCCCACTTAATGAAGCTAAGATAGAGGTGAGGGTAGAAATTTGAATCATATATCTTCAATACTCATCCACCCAACATATGGCTTCCCCATCTTCATCTTCATCTGAATCTTTCATGGGGAAGATATTCTTTCCATAAAACAATTCCATTTTTTTCTGGAAAAGACCAAGTGCTTGGTTCTCATCAAACTTGTCTGCACAATCCTCAAGTGCCTGCAAACCCAAGTGAATCTCATGAGATTCCTCCTTCTGTTCAAGAATTCAATCAGCCTTGTGAATATGATTGAATGGTGTGTAGGAGGGTAGGTAATATCTTTGCAACTTCTCATGAAGTTTCTGTATCTCCATCTTGGATTCTTGGAGTGCACATTGAGTTCTATTCAAAGAATCTTGGGTGGTCAACAACTCTTGTGTAAGCTTGAAAATGTATTCTTCATCCTTCAAGGATTATCCATGAAACATATCAGCAAGCTCAATCAAAACATCTCTATCAGAAATCAATTGTAATAATTATCCTTGTATTGTAGACAATGCCTTCTGCATCTCCTCCTTGGCTTCAGGAGAAGAATGATCTTCCAATGAAGCAGCTATCCAACACTGGTGTGCCAATGAAGAATGTGTGTCTTGGAGAATGTGTAAATCCTTTTGAATCTTATTTTAATCCATCTTCAAATGCCAAGGAAACAAGTGGGGTTCTTGAAGAAAATCACCCCCTTCTTTTTCTGCAATTTTCTTGCAGTGACTTGCACTTCTCTTTATGAATCTTTCTTTTTGCTTTCCCTCCTGCAAGACTGGATGGATCATAGATTTCCACAATGGTGATAGTGGGATTTGGATTCTCACTGAGGTTAATCCTCTCCTTTGATGTGGCTTCAACTTAATCATGCTGCAAGAGAGTCCAAAAATATGAACTATGATCATCCCTTTGCATCAAAGTTTTCTTCTTCAGTTTTCATAGTTCACACCCAGCTGGTGGGGGCTTGTCTTCCACTTCATTAGGAAGTTCATATGATGATATCATATCTGATATATTTTATTCTTTTGTATATGATACAAAATATCCCTTATCATCATTAACATTATCACCCTTCTCTGCATTGATTTTGGGCTTACTAACAGAAAAACTAGGAGCAAATTCATCTCCCTCACAATTGTCCTTCATATTGCAGTCCTCATATGCAAGTGAACTCTTTTTATCTTTACATGGATTAGATGGTTTCAAATGTAAATGGATGCTGAAAAAATCAGAAATTTTATCATCCATGTTCTTCACCTTATCCTCTTTCTGTATATATACTTTGGTGGCCTACTTTTCCACCAAAATTTCTGGTTCACACCCTAGCGGTGTGGCCCTGTTTTCTTCTTCTTTGGGTGGCTCCAAAGGTGAATGTAATTATGATTTGAACTATCATTTTGGATATTATCCAAAAGGTGTCTCTCCACACATACATGATCTCAAATCTATGTCAGTGATATGTAGATCACCCACAAAGTAATCGGAAGTGCATTCATTATCCACACTACCAACAACCCGATTTTTTATTGTTGGGCATCCATATGCACATGGATTGCCTTCATATTCTTTCAAGCAGCTTGATGTTTCTCCATCTTGAGTGGTACTCAGGTCACAACTCTTGAAACCTCTTCTTGAATAGAACCCAAAAAATATCATAATGCTTGAATATGTAGATGGCTTTGAAGAATTTTCCCTTTCTGCTCCAAGTGGTAAACAACTATTCTCCACTTTCTGACACACTTCATCGATCTTGTGTGCAATATTTTTTATGTTTTCCCCATAGTGGGGATCTCTGAAAGGATTCTATATCTCTAGAGTACAGAAATATCAAAAATATAAAACCTCCCTTATCTCTTATTTCAAGGCACAATATTCCATGAAATACTGGGAATATTTATTAGGGTTCTTCCCATTGAACGCTTGACCACCAACACTAGTAGATTTCTTCCAAATGGATTCATCATAATATGGAGACAAGAAATAATCAACATCATCCCTACATAATCTACCTGAGGTACTTCATGTGGGATTTTCATAATATTATTCTTCATACTGCTCAATGTCTTCTTCATACCTGTTGCAATATTCTTCATACTGCTCATCAAAGTCTTGCTCAAAGTATGGTAGGAGCCTCATTGCTGCAACTTTCTTCACTGAGATATTTCTTTCCACGGTATTATCCAAGGAAAGAGATATGATACCAATGTAATGATATGAGGTATGATATTCATATCAGATCACTAACTATTGCTGCAAATTAAATTAAAAATTTTGATCTAAAACTTACAGATACTTAGCAAAATTTCTGACTAGGGAAATGAAAGTATTTTGCTAAGAAATTTGTATGCATGGGAGTAGACAGGGGAAAGAAACCAAAGGTAAGTTTAAAAATAGTCAATTAATTTCCCATAACACATTTATATTGGGGACCATTCAGGTTTTAGAGTCTGTTATGCAGAAACTTAATCCCTCGCTTCTAGGTCACCCAATCGTGAAACTAGGGAAATTTATTCAGTCCTTTCGACAAGGGGCTTGGGGAAAGGCACAAAAATATTGTATGAAATTTATGTATCATAAAATAATGTTCAGGAAAATTTGGGACATTTCTGGAGAATTTTGAATAGTTTAGGAGTGAATTGGGGTTTTTAGGCAATTTTAGACTAGGGAAGTCCTGTGCAATGAAGGCTCCTAAAACAATGTATGGCCTCAACAAATTTTAAAAATGGAAGTATGTGTGGTTATATGGGTCTTTCAGTGACACATATAAACTTTAATAATCCAAAATGAGTGGGTGTAACTCTTTTAATTGTAGAAATTGTAAAACTAGTTGATTATAACTAGTGATCTAGCTAGGGTGCAAAATTAAGCATGAATTTCAGAACATAAACGTATCAGACCTGATAAATGAAATTTAAATAGTATAATACATATTATAATAGCATATTAAACCTTCCAAACTCATTCCCATAACCATGTATCACTAATTATTGCACTAGAATGCTAAAATCCCTCATTTTAATGATAAATCATGCTTATACATGGGAAAACTTAATAGGTAGCTTAATGGACAGAATGATTGAAACATGATAAAGATAAATAAAATCATTATAAGCTGATAAAAATAATGAATAAATATACTCACTTACCATCACATCAAAGGACTCAAAATGGTGGGCAGGAAGTCCAAAATTAGACATGAGAAAGGCTGAGAGCGTAGGTGAAGGTTGGGCTTCACTAGAGCTTGAATTGACTGAGATGGAGGATAAAAAACATGGCTGATAAGACTTCACTGGCTGAACATTATGTGCTCCATACCTTCAAAGAGAAGGGAATGGAAATGAAGGAGTGGGGAAAGGAAGGTTTGGGGATCATCTCCTAAAGCTCGGAGGTGCATCACTCAGAAAACTATCCTCACGTAGCATCAATCAATTAACTCATCAACCAAACTATGTGAATGAGCTCAAATTTTCATTTAATAGATCTCTAGGTGACCTGATTAGCAAGTAGAGGCAATTGGTGACTTGTGAGAGCAAGTCATCCACCTAGAAGCCCTAACCCTAGCGACATATGCACCCTCCTTGAGAAAATTGGAATGTAGGACCATGTGGAGAAGTTTCCATGTCCAAGTCATCCATATGACTTAGCAATTGTGCCCTCCTTAGTCAAATAGTTGTTGCTTTTATCCCTGACACCTTTATGCTTGTCCCTGCATTTGAGACAGAGCCTCCAAAAAGAAATTACGCCCTCCTTTTCCAAAACTTTTCTCCTTTTGTTCTGACATCTTTTCTGAGTCTCCAAAAGGAAACTATGCCCTCCTTTTCCAAAACTTTCATTCTTTTATTATGGCAGCTTTTGTCATAGTTTTTGGGCACTTTGCCTTTTCTCTCTGACTTCTTTTGTCATAGAGTTTCCACTATCTTAATGTCCTCCCTTTGGAAAGTTGGCTTTCCAATTGTGCCCGACATGGAAAACTCAATTCCACATGTTATTTGCACAATAATTAATTTATAATAATAATAATTAAACTAAGTATAGGCCTCATAAATAATATTTGGACAAAATTCCCTAGGTGAGGTAATTAATGCATCTTTGACCCCCCAAGGTGTTGGGCATGGTCAACACCTTTATGTCCAGAAATATGGGGATATGAAAGATGGTTATTGGACATTTATGGGTCCACCTTTCTATGATTCCTCGAGACCAAATAGCATTGTCTCCATACGTTGCAGCGAGGAAGAACAACTTGATGAAGTTACTCAAGTTGAGCCAGAATTTGACTCTATTTGGGATGAATAGCTCTCGGTCACCTTAAGCGTGGATGATGAAGACATGATTTATGAAGATATGATTGCTCCTTCTCTTCATGTGGCTAATGACGAAGAATGGCTCAACCCTTTTGCCACTATAATTGAAGATGAAACATCGCCAAGCCTTGCAGATATTTTTCATATGTAGATGGTCCATTATGATGGAAAGTTCAAAGATTTGGGACCCCGTATCTTTGGTTATTCTTCCATTATTTATCCATCATGTTTATCCAGCATCAGAAAGCATGTTTCAAAAAGGACTCTTTTGCATATATTCATCATATGACGATCCTAGTGACTATCACTCTCAATTATGCACCTCAAGAAGCATTGAAGAAGTTATTCAACCCACTATCTTCTACTGATAAGTCCCTAATGATGCATTTCGACAAGACTGGGGAAGGTAGGTGGACATGTATGATTTTCATTCTCCAACTTCATAATATTTATTGTTTATCTCTTCATTGGAAGCATGAAGGTATGAATTATATAGCTTACAATTTCAAATTTTCAAGGATTATTGAGGTTTCTAACATGATTGTGAAAAGGATAAGAAACGTACTTGTATGCTTCCCAAATAAATGTTTGAGAAAATGAAAAGACAGGTTGTGGCTCACATATGAAGATTTGCAAGATCTGACTCTATGAATTGCCTCCCAAGTTTAATATTTATGGGTGAATTTCAGAAATATTTTTTTCTTAGAAAACATGTATGATGAAGGTGTCCCGTACATAAGTCCGCTAGACGCATGGGTCAACAAAGCTTATCAAAGAGATGCTTCTCTGTGGAAGCAATTTCAAGTCTTTGAGATTCTTAAGAAGGTCTTATTTCCTGCACTCACCAAAATAAAGGCCCTAGTATAAACTCAACATGTCATCAATTAGGTATTGTCATGTATTTCACTCAAGGATAGAGGTAAGACATCAGGTATGAATTGCTTACTCAGGTGGTTACATTGGTGGTATGGTTACACCTATCCTAATTTGACTGCCAGGTTTAGGGTAGGTAGGTTTAGTTGCATTAGGAATATTTTTGTGCATTACATTTGATGTGCTTTCATTATCTAGTTATTTTTTATTGTTCTTAGTTTGTTTCCCTCATCTTGTGAACAAGGACGAAAGTGTATTCCCTTAGATGCTTTTAATCCTCTCAGAAATTTTATATGTGTGTAGGTCTATAGGTACCAATAGATTCATAGGTACTCGAGCAGTCTCGGGAAGAGCGCCACTCGTCCTACATTTGTATCTAGTGTTACAGTGCACCTATACCCAGCGCACCTTCAAGTGTACCCAAGAAGAGAGGGCCAATTGTTTCGACTAGTAGGGGTGTTATCGAGCAATGGTGGTCATGGTTGGGCCCTTTGGTCATCCTTTAGGGGTGTTATGTCTTAATGGCACTGTTTACTACCCTTTATTGGTGTTTTTAACCTTGAGGTTGGTGTCTAGGGCCCCTAAGGGTTGACCACTAGGTCACATGTCTCCATATCCTATTTATGTGCTTTGGTGGCCTTTTCTTCAACTGTGAGACATTTGTATCCCTTCACAACCACTTAGGACACTCTCCTATCCCTTCAGTTAGTGGGTTCCTTCTCTCCCTGGCCTTATCTCCTCAGATGAAGACATCCTCCATGCCAGGTCTTTCATGCTTTGAGGAGGGCGTTGAGGTATTTTGCAGCATTCTAGGGGTTACATGGGGTATAACACCCTCCCACAAGCTCACTCCAACCTTTCGTTCAGAGTGATTCACTTATTTGAGCGTATTTTGGCATATGGGGACACAAATACCCTAGGTATCCTACCTTAGGCCATATTTTATTATTATTTTCTTTTAATTTTCAGTTGACATTTTATACTTTAAAGTTGACACGTTTTAAGGCATGTAGGCCTGGATATTTTGTAAAAAGTGAGTGTGAGATCATATAAATAGATCTCCTCACTTTAATTTTAAAGACATAACTTATGGGATAATACACTATGCATTTGTTTTACCCTTGCTAGGGATCTTTGGAGATATGTGCCCCTCTTGAGGAGGTTTTTCTAGGTTAATGCAAGCTTTTTCTGGCAATTCTTTGGTGAAATTCTCTGCTAGGTGATGTTTTGATTTGTTGGCTAAACACGAACACAAGGAGGTTGGGCTTCTTATCTCTTCATTTAAATGGTGGTTGATGATGCATGTTCAAGTCTAAATGTTATCCCTATTGTTGCATGTCTTTTATAGGATAGGCCATTACCATCCTCCTTGTCACCTTAGCAAGTTGAGGCACGTCTCCTTGTGAGGGTGCTCTAGGGTTTTCACCTTAGTTTTTCTAGGCTAGTTGCTTGACCTAGGAACTCTTCCTCTCTAGGTTAGTCCTACTCCCTATAATCCATAGGTTGTGGTATGGTTTTTTCTAGGGTTAGTTTCCCTTGGTTTTCACACATCCTTTCTTTCAAAAACCTAGCCTAGGGTTAGTTCTAGGTTATTTTTAGGGCTGCAAATTTATAATATTTCATAAAAATCAAATATTTGATCAATTTAGGGCCCTAAAATTTCGGGCCCTAAAATTATGCGCCCTAAAATGTCGGGCCCTAAAATTTTGCGCCCTAAATTTTCGAGGCCTAAAATTCAGCACCTTAAAATTTTGGGACCTCCCTAAAATTCCCCACCCTAATTTTCAGACCCTGAAATTCCACGCCCTACTTTTTGGGGCCTAAAATTACGCGCCTTAATTTTCTGGACGTAACATTATGCGCCCTAAAATTTTGTGCCCTCCCTTTTACTCAGTTGTACCTTCCCTCGTACTTCAATCCATTGAACACTGCGAAATGACAAGCAAACATCAGTTAGATGGTCACTATCCTTTGTTGGTATGAATTGGAAGGACATTGTTAATGCTTGTTATGTCTACTGCTACATATTATTTATGATATTGTTACTAATAAACACATGAACCTTACATTCAAAGTTGATGCGAATTGTTTGGTAAATGCTTGGTTACATGCACGTTGTTGTCTCTTATATTAAAGTGAATGCCTAAACTACTACTGTTGTCATAATATTAGCATGCCTGACTGATACATATTAATGTACATGTGCTTTAAATTGTTATTTGATAATAATAAATACGTATGATTTCCTGTCACGCTTATTACTAGAGGAATGGTAAATCTACGGTACTGATATATGAATTTAACTGAATACTCATGGATGACATTTGTTTCATAACATTACACATTGCAAGTAATTGATTTATTAGATTAATGATTCTCCATATTTGTATGACACTGCATGATTATTATGAGACTGGTACTAGTCACTTGCTTATTATTAATTAAATGCATATTTCACATACAATTACATAGTAGATCTATTCCAATTTTGATTGACTCCATTAGGCACTGGTCACTAACCTTAAACACATACGAGATATATTTGGTGTCTAAGTGTCTTTTGCATAGTTACATAGAGCTCTCCCTTAGGAGGTTTCGACTTCCGAAGAAGTTTGGAGAAGTGACTAAGGTGATAGTGGTCACTTTCTCCACATATGTTTGTCGGTGGCTTGGACTGTGGTTTCAACCGGTAACATTTTGTCATCGTTGTCTAGGACCATTTCAAAATTTGAAGTGGTTGATCCAGAGACACTCAAACCCCTAGAAAGAACGACATTCGGTAAAAAAAATAGGTAAGTCTTTATTGGTATTTTGAAAATATTATTGTCAAGCACTAATCTTGCAGTTCTTACCTAGCGACTCCATAAAGAAGAAGCCCGATAAGGCTAAACATTTTAGCGTCGTTGACAGGGACCATTTCAAAATTTGAAGCGGTTGATCCAGAGTCATTCACAACCCTAGCAAGAATGGCATTCGATAAGAAAATTGAGGTAATTCTTTCTTGGTATTTTGGAAATATTATTGTCAAGGACTAATCTTGTAGATCTTACCTGGCGACTCCACAAAGAAGAATCCCAACAAGGCTTAACATTTTGGCATCAAGGCTTAACATTTTGGCATCGTTGTCGAGGAACCTAAAACTTATTGAGGTGATTTATCCAGGAAAGAATGAAATTTTGGTAAGTCTTGAATTCCTTGATTTTATATGATTGCATATATTTCTAGAAAGGACTAACCTGCAAGATTATCTAGCGACTCTACAAAGAACTCGTCCCACCCCATCAATCATGTACGCCCTTGTTTTGTTTAGTACTTTGGTGAGATTTGTTTAACTAACATGACAGGTCTCTCTTGGAAACTCCAATCAAATAAAAATAAAGAAGTGCTCTTCGAAGACAAGGAATGTTGACGAGATGGCTTCTAATTACTAAGTATGGATGGATACATTGTATTTTTTGTGTATTTCGGGATTTCCACACAAGTATGCCATTCGAGATGGCAGGATTGAACTTTTCCCATTGTTCCAGTAGTATAAGTACCATACAGCAACACATGTACAGAAATTCATGTAATTCATCCGAGCAAGCAACATCGTGCATGAAGACATCAGGATGAGGCTATTTCTGTTATCTCTTCACCCTAGAAGACAATGTATCTGTCAAAAATTAGTATGATGGTTTTCCTTGCAAAAAAAATTTCTTCATTCAGGTAGTTCATCGATGCATTCACCATGGATTGGGATTATAGTATTGAAGAGAAGGAAAGAAAGGCCATCATCGACAATATATGGGAAGAAACACTGGGAAAAATCCAGACTCAAGATGATTCAATAGAAGGAACCAAAGATGATATTCCATTTGAGTTTAATGATCTCGATAATCCAACTGCTACTGAAATGGAAATAGGTTTCAATCCTCTTGATTTATCAGCCTTCCTAGGATATTCAAATGAGTTACTAGAGGTATTTTTGCATGCCTTCAAGGGTGACCATGATAATTCCATGGCTCATGTGGAAAGGTTTATAAATTTTGCTTCATAAATGGTATTAAAGAAGAAGAAGGTGTTTACATGCGGTCATTTGTCCTTCACCTGTGAGGAAAGGCCCTTGCTTGGTTTGTGGGACTAGAAAATGAATGATATCATCCTTTGCAGAATTGGTGGATACATTTCGTAGCCACTGGGATTCAGAGCGATGTGAAGAACGGCTACCTCATGTCAAGCATGCAAGGGACATGTTCAGTAAGGAATCCTAAAACAAGGATCGTGTCGAAACAGCCATTGTTCAAGATCTAAATGATGATATCTCAAGCATGATAGATGAAGCTTCCCAAGTAGATGAATATGATGATGGTCCTATATATGAAGATCTAGAAGTTCTAGCCAAAGAAGCTACAGAACATAAAGATAGGATGAGTTCTCCCTGCTAACATACAGAAACTCCTTATGACATACCAGATCTCTGGGAACATAATGACGATAATTCTGAGGACGATGGTTATTGGACATTTATGGGTCCACATTTCTATGATTCCTTGAGACCAAGTAGCATTGTCTCCATATTTTGTAGCAAGGAAGAACAACTTGATGAAGTTACTCAATTTGAGCCATAATTTGACACTATTTGGGATGAAGAGCTTTCAGTCACCTTAAGCAGGGATGATGAAGACATGATTTATGAAGACCCTGTGAAACAAGATATGATTGTTCATTCTCCTTATGATTCTAATGATGAATAATGGATCAACCCTTTTTCCACTATAATTGAATATGAAACACGGCTATACCTTGCAGATAGTTGTCATTGATGACAGTGGGTTTTATTCTCATAGAACTTGTTTTTGCTAGTTTGCCTTCATTTTCTTGTAATGCCTCTTCTTGTTTCTACACCTCTTTAATTTGTATAGCTTAGTTTGGTTTTATGTTAGTGTTGGCTTAAAAAATACACTTAATAATTCATTTTTTTCTTGTAGTTTGGAGAACCAAGTTTGTCAAGTGCACCCCAACAAGTCTTGAGAAAATTCAAACCTGTTGAATTTTTAGCATTAGCATGAATACAAAAAAAAATTGCAGACTAACTTTAAACAAATGACAAGTGTAGTAAAATAACATTCATCACATCAACACAATGGACATAAGAGTTTTTCACTGGGGAAACCTTTAAAGGAAAATGTGAGAAATTCATCTCAAACTAGATCTAGGAGCTAGAACAATTTCACCATCAAAGTGTTTGACAAAAGATGCAAGAGAAAACAAAGAGACAGAAAATAGTTCGAACGGCACATGTGAAAGGTGTTGATTACATGTCATAATATTATCATACATAATTTATATTACAATGGACAAATTCGAGTGGCTATGGAATCCATTTGGAGTTGTACATGTGTCAATGTGAGAAATAACATCAATCCCCCTAGGTGGACCAATGGAGACCCAACTCAGCCCAAAGAGACTTGAATTGATGTGTGAGTGTTGGTGAGGTGTGCTAGGTCATTATAGACTACAAGGCATGCGTGGGTGAGAATATAGAGGAAAGTGGGGTTCTCTAGGTGGTAATAAATGATCCTAGGAGTGCTAAAATAGGCCAGATACACCCCTAGTGCACTTAGTCAAACTAGGGCACCACAAATCAAGGAGGTAGCACACCAATGCATTAATGAGGGAGCACATGGGCTAGGTTGACCAAACCAGGCGCTGTTGTAGGTGTGAACAGGCAAAAATAACCAGATATATTGTTGGATTAACTCTCCTAACTATAAACCATAGGACATTAATGAAACTTCAGAAAATCAAGTTAGCCTAAGGTCTAAACTATATACTAAGGATGTATTACTACTCCTACACCCTCCCTTAATCTAGAATTAGTCCAATTTAGTGGTTTGAGGCCTTGGAAACTAAGGCACAAGTCACCCTTTTACAAATTTTATTAATCCATATAACAGAGGTAAGGAGGAAAACCTCATGGGAAAAGCCTCCCCTCAAAAATGGATTATGAAACAGAAACAAAATATGCATATACTTCCAAACTAAAAAATGTTTGGAGGAATATTCTTCTTGGGAAGAAGTGGAATGTGCTCAATCCACTCAGGAACACTTGCATGATGAATCCTTATACCATGTAGAACAACTAAAATGCATTGATGGGAGAGAAAATGGTACTCTTCAGATTTAAACTTCGAACCACCAGGTGAGTAATTCAAACCAATCAAGATGCCATGCCTAAAAGAGACTGTAAATTCTTGAGAATAGGTGACCCCAAGCAAGTCATAAGGATCTTGAAGCATCAACTTCGAATGAAGGTTGTAATCAGCTGCAAGAATGTGGAACAAAAGTCCCAAATGTGCCATTGTAATGGAAAAAGCTTCTCCATCTTCATATGAACTTGAAGGAAATCAACTAGTGATGGTGGAGGGATATATGGGAAAAATAGTGTGAAGAAATGAGAGATCTTCACTTGACATCCAAACATCTCCATTTTTCGAACCAATACTCTCATGTGAAGAAAACCCATCTTCTAGAGAAGGCTCGCTATACATCTTTCCCATTCGTAACGGAAGACATAGAGGAGAAGGGTGTAGAATGGATAGATAAATCTTCAGCAGTAGTGATGGCAGCAACTCGTATGCTCCCTTCATGAAACATAGCTTCTTGACAAGGAGAGGAAGCCACAGAGGAAGAAACTTGAGATGGATCATTTGTTGAATCTTTGGCTATTTCTTCTTCTTCATTTCGAACATCTTCTTGAGAAATGCATGAGGCCGAGATCATAGGAAGAACACATAAGGAGGTGCCCATTTTCTTTCTCTCCATATAGCTCACGTATTCTTGTTGCATGCCAAGAGATTCATCTAGATTTCTCCAAATCTCAAATGGGTAATCAGCAGAATCAAGGATGTAGCGCATTATAGGAGGTATAGCTAGACACATAGTTCCATAGGCTCTATCATTGTCATTAAGCTAAGCATCCTTCTCTTGATAGGACTCTAGTTCTCTCGCAACACCAATGGACACATCATAGAGACATTGCCTCTTGAGATATGCACACATCATCAACTTCCATTTAGAATAGTTGATTGGGGAAAGGAGAGGAACAGCTTTTGAATCCATGAAGTTGTTGTAGAAACTTGCAATGAAAAACACTCACATAAACTAGAAATATGCCCTAAATAGCAACTCAACCTCATAGGATTTGTTGCAGCTCCATCTAGCTCTGATACCATGTGATAAATTCATCTCAAACTAGATCTAGTAGCTAGAACAATTTCACCATCAAAGTGTTTGACAAAAGATGCAAGAGAAAACAAAGAGACAGAAAATAGCTAGAACATCAAATGTGAAAGGTGTCGATTACATCTCATATTATTATCATACATAATTTATAATACAATGGAAAAATTTGAGTGGCTCTGTAAGCCAATTGGAGTTGTACATGTGTCAATGTGAGAAATAACCTCAATCCCCCCTACGTGGACCAATGGAGACCCAACTCAGCCCAAACAGACTCGAATTGATGTGTGAGTGTTGGTGAGGTGTGTTGGGTCATTAAAGACTCCAATGCATGCGTGGGTGAGAAGATGGAGGCAAGTGGGGTACTCTAGGTGGCAATCAATGCTCCTAGGAGAGCTAAAACAGGCCAGATACACCCCCAGCGCACTTAGTCAAACCAGGGACCCACAAATCAAGAAGGTAGTGCTCCAATTCATTAATGAGGGAGCACATGGGATAGGTTGACCAAACCAAGCGCTGTTGTAGGTGTGAATAGGCAAAAATAACCAGATATATTGTTGGATTAACTCTCCTAAGTCTAAACCATAGGACATCAATGAAACTTAGGAAAATCAAGTTAGCCTAAGGTCTAAACTATATACTAAGGATGCATTACTGCTCCTACAGCCTCCCTTAATCCAGAATTAGTACAATTTAGTGATTTGAGGCCTTGGAAACTAAGGCACAAGTCACCCTTTTACAAATTTTATTAATCCATGTAACAGAGGTAAGGAGGAAAACCTCATGGGAAAAACCTCCCCTCAAAAATGGATTATGAAACAGAAACAAAATCTGCATATACTTCTAGACTAGAAAATGTCTAGAGGAATCTTCTTCTTAGGAAGAAGTGGAATGTGCTCAATCAACTCAGAAACAGCTGCATGATGAATCCTTAGACCATGTAGAACAACTGAAATGCATTGATGGGCTAGCAAATGGTACTCTTTGGATTTGAACTTCGAACCACCAGGTGAGTAATTCGAACCAAACAGGATGCCATGCCTGAAAGAGAGTGTAAATGCTTGAGAATAGGTGACCCCAAGTGAGTCATAAGGATATTGAAGCATCAACTTCGAATGAAGGTTGTAATCAGCTGCAAGAATGTGGAACAAAAGTCCCAAATGTGCCATTGTGATGGAAAAAGCTTCTCCATCTTCATATGAACTTGAAGGAACTCTACTAGTGATGGTGGAGGGATATATCAAAAAAATAGTGTGAAGCAATGAGAGATATTCACTTGACATCCAAACATCTCCATTTTTCGAACCAATACTCTCATGTGAAGAAAACCCATCTTCTAGAGAAGGCTCACTATGGACATCAACTAGCAATACATCTTGCCCATTGGTAACAGAAAACATAGAGGAGAAGGGTGTAGAATGTATAGATAAATCTTCAGCAGTAGTGATGGCAGCAACTCGTATGCTCTCTTCATGAAACATAGCTTCTTGACAAGGAAAGGAAGCCATAAAGGAAGAAACTTGAGCTAGATCATTTGGTGAATCTTTGGCTATTTCTTCTTCTTCATTTCGAACAGCTTCTTGAGAAATGCATGAGGCCGAGATCATAGGAAGAACACATAAGGAGGGTCCCCATTTGCTTTCTCTCCATATAACTCACATATTCTTGCTGCATGCCAAGAGCTTCATCTAGATTTATCCAAAGCTCGAATGGGTAATCAGTAGAATCAAGGATGTAGCGCATTGTAGGAGGTGTAGCTAGACACGTAGTTCCATAGGCTCTATCATTGTCATTAAGCCAAGCATCCTTCTCTTGATAGGACTTTGGTTCTCTCACAACACCAATGGACACATCATAGAGACATTCCCTCTTGATATATGCAGACATATTCAACTTCCATTCAGAATAGTTGAATGGGGAAAGGAGAGGAACAGCTTTCGAATCCATGAATTTGTTGTAGAAACCTGCAATGAAAAACACTCACATAAACTGGAAATATGCCCTAAACAAAAAATCAACATCATAGGATTTTTTGTAGCTCCATCTAGCTCTGATACCATGTGATAAATTCATCTCAAACTATATCTAGGAGCTATAACAATTTCACCATCAAAGTGTTTGACAAAAGATGCAAGAGAAAACAAAGAGACAGAAAATAGCTGGAACAGCACATGTGAAAGGTGTTGATTACATGTCATATTATTATCATACATCATTTATAATACAATGGACAAATTCGAGTGGCTCTGGAAGCCAATTGGAGTTGTACATGTGTCAATGTGAGAAATAACCTCAATCCCCCCTAGGTGGACCAATGAAGACCCAACTCAGCCCAAACAAACTCGAAATGATGTGTGAGTGTTGGTGAGGTGTGCTGGGTCATTAAAGACTCCAAGTCATGCGTGGGTGAGAAGATAGAGGTAAGTGGGGTGCTCTAGGTGGCAATAAATGCTCCTAGGAGAGCTAAAACAGGCCAGATACACCCCTAGCGCACTTAGTCAAACCAGGGCCCCACAAATCAAGGAGGTAGCGCTCCAATGCATTAATGAGGGAGCACATGGGAAAGGTTGACCAAACCAGGCGTTGTTGTTGGTGTGAATAGGACAAAATAACCAGATATATTGCTGGATTAACTCTCCTAAGTTTAAACCATAGGACATCAATGAAACTTCGGAAAATCAAGTTAGCCTAAGGTCTAAACTATATACTAAGGATGTATTACTGCTTCTACATAAAAAAAAACCCAAAAAGAATTAGTAACTCATCTCATAAATGAGATGACTGAAATTCTTCAAAAAGTTCCACAAACCCTAATATGGTTAACCACAATACCAGAAGATCAATTTTCCAAATTACATCGAAAATTCCCACTTAGGGATTTTCTATAAATTATGGCTTGTAGCCCTTTTCTCTCTCCTACCCAACTAAATTCAGGCTACCCGAAATTAACTGAGTGACCTCCCTACACTATTATCCCTGCTTGTACCTGTTTCGTACAGCCCAGTTGTACTTTTCTGCTGCTTGGTTGTACTTCTATGTTGCTCGGACTGTGTACCCTGCTACTCGAACTGTTTTACTTGTTGTCTGGCTTGTCTTCCACATTCCCTGTCCATCTGTCCGTCTTTCCCAGCTGATTGTGGCATCTCTCCTGCTACCTGGAGGGCTACCAGCCTAGCCCGAGGCCTTACGGGCTATCCCATGGGCTACCCTAGGGCCTGTGCAGACCCGAGATGCTACAGGACCCTCACAGGTCTTCCTATAGGCTTCCCAGAGGGCCTGTGCAGCCACTAGAGCCCTGTTACAGTCTTCCCATAGGCTACCCAATGGTTGGTCATGGGCCAAACCCTCATGGGTATACATGTTACGGGTTTCCCGAGGGTACCGAGAGGGCAAGACCCTCCAATGGCCTTCCTGTGAGAATGGAGAGAGGTTTAAACCCTCAATGCTTCCCACAGAAGAAAATCGGGCAGCCCATGGAGAAGAGTGAGGTTTCCCATGAAGGTGGAAGAACTGCCCTATGAGGAAATGGTTTTCTAAGAGTTACATTGTTGAAGAGGAGGGTTTGTTGAAAAACCCTTAAGACATAAAATAGTAACGAACCCTAGCTTAGGTTTTTTCTTCAATAGAGGTGATTCCCTAGCTAGACTCATCCATGCTAAGGCACAATCACAAAACTTTCTTCTTCAACCTTGAGCGGTTGTACCTGTGAGAGCAAGTGTGTGTGTAATAATGAATTAGATTGATATTCTTTTATATCCTTGAGTCACCTGTAAGTTGACCAAAATTAGAAAGAACAAAACAATATTCTTTTATTCTTTTCTAATTTTCAGTTTTACCTTTAGTCTTTCTGTGGTCCAAAAGTCCTTTATGTATTTTTTACTTTTACCAAAGTCCTTGTGTATTTTTTACTTTTACCTGTGGTCATTGTTCCTATGGTCCAAAAGTCCTTATGTGATTTTTGACTTTTGCTTTTAGCATCCTTCAAGTGCCCCTATGGTCATCACCTATGGTCTTTTAATTCCATTCAAAGTACATCATCATAAACCAAGAGATTTACTAATGCTTTTATCTCACACTCTGTGTGACACCAAGATCAAGTACTAGGGTATCTTAACCAAGGGTAGCTAAGCCTTGGAGAAGACCACAAAGCCCATTGATCAAGGTTCAGAGTGTCACACATACCTAGACCAAGTCTAGGGATTATAGTGCCTTCTTGGTAACAGACCAGGTGCCTCAGCCATAGGATGCATAATTTGACACTAGATCAAATACTTGGTAACAGACCAAGCACCTCCATTCTCCAAGATAATAGCTACTCAGAACTAAGTTGAGTCTACCAATACTAGATTGGTCCACATCATGGTCCCAAACCAAATGTCTACCATTCAACAGAATGGTCACTCAACACAGGTTGATTCCCCCCAAGGCAGAGCTGGGTCCATATCATAGTCAAGGACTAGATATCATCATTCAATAGAATGATCACTCAACACTAGGTTGATTCCACACCATGATCCTGGACCAAGTGTCCCCATTCTCCTAAGATAATGGCTCTCGATGTTGCTCAGAAAATCAGCACTCCCTCTCAGTGAGAAAGGCATTCTCTGCCATACCAATATTTTCAAGAAAGTACATGAACTTTGATGTTGTCAGAGGCTTGGTCAAGATATTTGTGATATGTTCATCTGTATGAATGTACTGCAACTTCAGAGCACCTCTCTGCACTAGGTCTCTAATGAAATGATACCTCATTTCAATGTGTTTTTGATCTATCATGAAACACTGAGTTCCCTAAAAGCTTTATGCAACTCTAATTATCGCAATGGATGATCATTGAGTCAAGATTTCCCCTGAACATATCAGATACAAGTTTTCTGAACCAAACTGCTTCCTTGCAGGCATCACTAGCAGCAATATACTCTACCTCAGTTGTACTCTGAGCTATGGAACCCTGCTTCCTGCTGGACCAAGAGATCATTGTTGATCCCATACTGAAGCAATGACCAGAAGTAATTTTTTGGTCAACTGCACTGCCATCCCAATTTGAATCTGTATATCCAGATAACAATACTCCACTACTGGAAGTATACCTTATCCCATAAGTGATAGTACCTCGCACATATATGAGTACATGTTTGGCGGGTACCAAGTGTATGTGCTTCAGATCGGACATGAATTGACTCAGTGCATTCACTGTGTAACAAATGTCTGGTCTTGTATGCACGAGATACATCAGGGAACCAATAAGTTGTCTATATAGAGTAGAGTACACACTCTATCAACTGGTGGTTGAGTCCCACAACTTTGTCAAGTTTGTAGTCATTGGTACGCTCATGGACTTGCAATCTTGCATCCCAAATATCTGCAAGATATCCACTGCATACTTTCCTTGTGTCAGGAAAATATCGCCTGGATTTTGCCAGACCTCTAAGACAAGGAAGTAATGCATCAATCTGATATCTTTCATCTCAAATTCAGAGGTAATCTCCCTCTTACAATGATCTATCAGTTGTTCATCACCTGTAAGAAACAAGTCATCTACATATAGAACAAGTATCAAGACATGATTATGAACAACCTTAAATTACAAGTTAGAATCAACTGTACTTTTGGAAAACCCCAAGCTATGGAGCAATCCATCCATCCTAGCATACCATACTCTTGGAGCTTGCTTCAGTCCATACACGGATTTCTTCAATTTACATACATGGGTCTTCTTTCCATGAGTCACAAAGCCTTTAGGTTGTTCAATGTAGACTTTCTCCTCAATTTTTCCATTGAGAAAAGCAGTATTTACATCAATCTGATGTAACTTCCATCTGAATACTACAAGAAGCGAAATGATGGTTCCAATGGTAGTATACCTAGAAACATGAGCAAATGTCTCATCATATTCAATGCCTTATTTCTGAGTGAAGCCACGAGCTATGAATTTGGCTTTACACTTCTCCACATTTCCATCAACATCATGCTTGATTTTATAAAGCCATCTGGAAGTCACTACTCACTATCATGTTGGTCTAGGAACAACTTCCCACACATCATTCTTCATGATTGAACTGTACTCTTCAATCATGGAATCAACCCATACATGTTTACCTACTGCTTCTTCGTATGATGAAGCATTTGAACTGATAAGTTGGCTCATAAGATCGGAGTACTTATGTGGTCTTATGCTTTCTCTGAAGGTCTCGGGAGGAGCTTTATCCTTCTTGCCTTCTTGCACCGTCTCTCGATACCAAGCAGGTCTCCTTTTGAAAGGAGGAACTTCAAGTAGTTCTTCTAGTGTACTTTCATTGTTCTCAGGTACACCTGAAATTTGATCCTCAAATTCCTCTTCCTCCCTCTAAATTTCTAAATCTGGAAACTCAAGTGGACAAACTGCATCTTCTGTTGAAAGCTATAGTGTTTTACGAAACACAGCTTCCTGATGGAAGATCACATCTCTGCTAACCTCAATGTGTCTTTGTCCCAGTATATATACTCGATAAGCCTTCAAGCAATCACTATACCCAACAAATATACCTTTCTTACCAGAGGGATCTAGCTTGAGCCTCTTTTCTTTTGGCACATGGACTTACACAGGAGTGCCAAAAATCCTCATGTGGTCAACTGTAGGTTTCTTCTTGGTGAAGACTTCTTTTGGAGTCTTCTCCCACAAGATAGCATGAGGGATTCTATTCTGAATATACATAGTAGTACCTGTAGCTTCATCCCACAAAGATAGAGGAAGATCTAGATCGGTGATCATAGTTTTAGCAGCTTCACAGATCGTTCTATTCTTCCTTTCTGCAACCCCATTCTGTTCAGGGTTGCAGGGTATTGCCAGGTCTTTCTTGATTCCTGCTTCCTGGAAAAAATCATCAAACTCATTAGATTAATACTCACCTCTATTATCTGATCTCAAGATACGGATGTGTCTACCAGTCTAATTTTCAATCAGTGTCTTGAATTCTTTGAACCTGTCAAAGGCTTCACTCCTGGCCTTGAGGAAGTAAATCCATGACTTCCGAGAGTGATCATCATTAAACAATACATAATATAAACACCCACTCAATGAGGGTGAAGACATAGGCCCACAAATGTCAGAATGAATCAAATTCAAAATGCTTTTAGATTTACTTTTGCTTCTTGGAAAGGATTTCTTAGTGTTCTTACCTAGAGCACATCCTTTGCAGATTCCATAATGTTTTGGAGATACTTCTGGAATACCTATGACCATCTTCTGCAATCCTAGGAGAGCTGTGTAATGAAGGTGTCCAAACCTTCTATGCCATATTTCACACGGGTCAACTGTGTGATGAACCAAAGTGTGTGATGAACCAAAGCATGAGTGGAATCTTCAAAAGCCTTGTAAAGACCTCCCTCTCGAACCCCAATCTGTACTATTGAGCTTAGATCTATGTCATTTTCCCATAAAAAGACCTTCTTGTCCATGAATAGGACTATGTAGCCCTTTTCTTCTAAGCCAGCAATAGATAAAAGATTCTTCTTTAAACTAGGAACATAAAGAATATCATCAATATGAAGAACTGTACCTGAGTCAAGTTGAAGTGAAGTTGAGACAACTAGGCTTCAATCTTGTAAGTGGAGTCATCTCCAAGTTCTACCTGAGTGGTGAACTTATTAAAATGTAACTGGTGAGAGCTCCATGGTTACCTCTCATGTTCCTGGAGGCACCACTTTCCACCAACCAAGAAGTGGCACAATCTGTGAAAGAACCAGTGAGAGCAGAAATCAAGTAGTACTATGTTTTAGGCTCTTCATATTTTTTAACCTTGGTTTTCTTCTTCTTCTTTGGTTCTTCTTCTTCTTTATTTGCTTCTATAGCAGAGGCTTGAAACCTTTGCTTGGGTTTCTTCTTGGCATGCCTGCAATCCTTGGAAAAATTTCCAAACTTGTGGCAATTATAACATTCCACTTTTGACGTTTCAGAGAACTTACCTTGAGGTTTCTTTCCCTTCTTTTGTTGTGGGAAAGTCTTCTTGAACTTCTTTGTCTTTGCTGCAAGTGCAACGTTTCCTTCCTTGGTTACCTTTCCTGAGGTCCTTCCCTCTTCTTATATGCAATCATTCCAAATCCTTTCAAAGGTTGGCTAATTTTCACATCTATTGATAGATGCCATGAAGGTTTCCCAAGAGCTTGGGAGACCATCAACCACAGTTTGCACAAGGCCATCATCATCAATAGTAATACCAATAGCAATGAGTTGATCTCTTACCTGTGCAATCTTTGTGAAGAAAGAACCAACCCCTTCATCCTTGTTCAGCTTCAAATTTCATAGCCTCTTCTTCAAGACTCTCTTCAGGCTGGGAGCCTTCTTTTCATATAGGTTGGCTAAGGTGTCAAAACATTCTTTAGCATTCTTCAAGGCTAATATGTTGGGCATCAATGCCTCTTTGATAAAATCATAGTTGATCCTTCTAGATTTACCTTGCTTCCTCGTGTAAGCAAGCCTGGTAGCATTAGATGTTAGCTCTTCATTGGCATTGAACACAATGTCATCCAAGTCATTTTCTTCTAGAATGGTTGTTAACCTGGCCTTCCAGGACTTGTAGTTGGTTGAACCTTGTATCTTATCTTCCGGTCTGAAGATGTTGAACCTTGTATCTTATCTTCCGGTCTGAAGATGTTTAAGTCTGCAAAACTTATCCCAAGGTATAGGAAAACAATAACAGTATCCCTTTATTGTTTTTTCACATGCTAAGCTCTGATACCATGTTGAATTTTTAGCATTAGCATGAATACTTAAAAAAATTGCAGACTAACTTTAAACAAACGATAAGTGCAGTAAAATAACATTCATCACATCAACACAATGGACACAATATTTTTTCACTAGGGAAACCTTGAAAGGAAAAAACCCCCAAAAAACACTAGTAACTCATCTCGTAAATGAGATGACTGAAATTCTTCAAAAAATTCCACAAACCCCAATAGGGTTAACCACAATACCAAAAGATCAATTTTCCAAATTACATCCAAAATGCCCAATTAGGGATTTTCCAGAAATTAGGGCTTGTAGCCCTTTTCTCTCTCCTTCCCAACTAAATTCAAGTTGCTCAAATTTAACTGAGTGACCGCCCAACACTGTTGTTCTTGCATGTACATGTTCCGTACATCCTAGTCGTACTTTTTTGCTGCCCAGACTATGTACCCTGCTACCCGGACTATCTTTCCTGTTGCCCAGCCTTCCTTCCACATTGCTCGTTCATCTTTATGTCCTGCCCGGAGGGCTAGCAACCTAACTCGAGGCCTTATGGGTTATCATGTGGGATTCCCTAGGGCCTGTACAGACCTGGGATCCTATAGGACCCTCATGGATCTTCCTACATGCTACCCATAGGGCCTGCATGACCACGCCAAACCTGTTAGGTTCTGCCCGTAGGCTACCCAAGGGTTGGTCGTGGGCCAAACCCTCATGGGTATGCTTGTTATAGGTTACCCGAGGGTGCCGAGAGGGAAATTCCCTCTAGTGGCATGCCCGCGAGGATGGAGAGAAGGTTAAACCCTCAACGCTACCCATAGAAGAAAATCGGGAAGCCCGTGGAGAAGAGTGAGGCTTCCCATGAAGGTGGAAGAAATGCCCTGTGAGGAAATGGTTTCCTGAGAATTATGTTGTTGAAGAGGAGGGTTTGCTGAAAATTCATTAAGACATAAAATAGTAAGGAACCCTAGCTCAAGGTTTGTCTTCAATGGAGGATGATGCCCTAGATAGACTCATCCATGCTAGGGCACAATCACAAAACTTTCTTCTTCAACCTTGATCAGTTGTACTTGTGAGAGCAAGTGTGTGTGTAATAATGAATTGGATTGATCTTCTTTTATATCCTTGAGTCACCTGTAAGTGGACCAAAATTAGAAAGAACAAGATAATATTCTTTTATCCATTTCTAATTTTCACTTTTACCTTTATCCTTTCTGTGGTCCAAAAATCCTTTATGTATTTTTTACGTTTACAAAAGTCCTTATGTATTTTTTACTTTTACCCATGGTCCTTTTTCCTGTGGTCCAAAAGTTCTTACGTATTTTTTTACTTTTGCTTTTAGCCTTCTTCAAGTGCCCCTATGGTCATCACCTGTGGTATTTTAATTCCATTCAAAGTACATCATCATAAACCAAGAGAGTTACAAATGCTTTTATCTCACACTCTATGCGACACCAAGATCAGGTACTAGGGCATGTTAACCAAGGGTAGCTAAGCCTTGGAGAAGACCACAAATCTCATTGATCAATGGTCAGAGTGTCACACATGCCTAGACCAAGTCTAGGGCTTATAGTTCCTTCCTGGTAATAGACCAGGTGCCTCGGTCATAGGCTGCATAATTTGACACTAGGTCAAATACTTGGTAACAGACCAAGCGCCTCCATTCTACAAGAGAATGGCTACTCAAAATTAAGTTCATTCTACCAGTACTAGATTGGTCCACATCGTGGTCCCAGACCAGATGTCTACCATTCAACAGAATGGTCACTCAACACAGGGTTGAGTCCCCCCAGGGTAGAGATGGGTCCATATCATAGTCAAGGACTAGATATCATCATTCAACAGAATGATCACTCAACACTAGGTTGAGTCCACACAATGGTCCCGGACCAGGTGTCCCCATTCTACTAAGAGAATGGCACTCGATGCTGCTCAGAAAAATCAACAAATCCAAAATCCACTTCATCTCACTCCTAGGAAGGGTGAAGCGACTCGATCAACCTATGGGAGCAAGTAAGTATTATTTTACTACCTCATTTATATTTCATGTAGTTTCCACTAGTCAAAATTTCATTGTGTTGCATTTTCCAGTTTTTACGTTGTGTGCTTGTGTCTCATTTTCTTGTTATGTCTCTTCAGGTTTATGCATATCTCTTCAATTTGTATAGCTTAGTTTGGTTTATGTTAGTTTTGGCTTAAAAACTACACTCACTAATTCATTTTATGCTTGTAGGTTGGAGAACCAAGTTTGTCAAGTGCACCCCGGCAAGTCTTTAGGAACTTCAAGCTAAAATCCACTTCATCTCAATGCTACGAAGGGTGAAGCAACTCGATCAACCTATGGGGGCAAGTAAGTATTATTTTACTACCTCATTTATATTTCATGTAGTTTCCACTTGTCAAAATTTCATTGTGTTGCATTTTCCAATTTTTCTGTTGTGTGCTTGTGTCTCATTTTCTTGTTATGTCTCTTCGAGTTTATGCATATCTCTTCAATTTGTATAGCTTAGTTTGGTTTATGTTAGTTTTGGCTTAAAAACTACACTTACTAATTCATTTCATGCTTGTAGGTTGGAGAACCAAGTTTGTCAAGTGCGCCCCAACAAGTCTGTAGGAAATTCAAGCCAAAATCCACTTCATCTCAATGCTAGGAAGGGTGAAGCAACTCGATCAACCTATGGGAGAAAGTAAGTATTATCTTCCTACCTCATTTATATTCCTGTAGTTTCCACTAGTCAAAATTTCAATGTGTGTTGCATTTTCCAGTTTTTTTGTTGTGTGCTTGTGTCTTGTATTGGCTCTTTAGTGGTTGAGTCTATGTTTTTCCTCCTTAGCTATTTGATTTCCTAATTGACTCCACATAGGAACTAGGAGTAGGTGTTAATCTCTCAAGTAGCCATTTTAGTCATTTAGAGTGTTATTACAAGTGTTCCATGGGAACGCATCCCCCAGGGTTGAGGGCACACTCCTCCTTGGGAAACATTTCCTCGTGTCTTGTTTTTTGAAAACTCAGGGATACACACAAGGAACATCCCAAATAGGTGGTGGGTGTTTGGGCATCCCCCAAACAAGAAGCGGGATGCATAAGCGCCCCCACACGATTTTCAATTTTTTTTCATAACTTGAAAAAACAAAAAATAAACATTAAACTAATAGACCTAAAAGTTACTCAAAATCCCAATCCATCCCTTATCCTCACATTTGAACCATTTATCTTTTGCAAACAAATTTCCTTGGAGAAAGGCAGTTGGCAGTGAAGAAGAGAGGACCAATTTACAAAAGGGAAGGAGTGGTTTGCGAAGGGAAGAGTGATTTCATTGCTTGAAGGAAAGGTTTGGTTGTTGCACTCATTAGAGTGACTCTGACTCAAATAGTGGCACTCTCACTAATGGTCCTGATGGCTTTACATAGAAGATGCATGAGGAGGACCAATCCATGGAACTATCTCCTTGATTCTCTTTTAATACTTTCAACTACCTTTTCACAACTTCTATTTTCAGTGTTCATTGTCCATTGTTAGTTTTTAGTTTAACTTTTGACTCCAAAAGTAGACTTTGTATTTGATGACCTCAGACTGAGTCTAACTCATCACTCTTTTGACTCTTTAAATTTGAAGGTTTTTAAGACAAGTTTATGTGGCATGTCTATGATTCAATTTTTTTACTTTAATATTTTAAGTTTGCATATACCTTTTATGTCTATGATTCAAATTTATAATGGAAAAAGTGCATATATTATAAATTAAAAATCTATCCGATGTGAAATTCAAATACTTGAATGATAAACGATTTATGAATCATTGATAAAATGACAGTTGTGTTTACAATGATGAATTTACTATTTTGTATCTACTATTTGGGTTTAATTTTTAGTATGTATATAGTGATGGGATGAGGAATTTATATGTTAATACGTTGGGATTTATATCAATTATATATTTTTAATAATTTTAAATACCTCGACGTCCCCCTGTCCCCTAAATTTTCCTAAAAATTGGGAGTAGTCTCCACACATCCTCAATGTGTGTTTCCTTGTCTTGCGCTCCATCATTTCGGAAACTTGGTGGAACACTGGTTATTACATCCATATATGCATTGTTTTGCTCATTTTCCTATATTTTCCATATCTAAAATATGTAAATCAGCAAGCTTGTTTGTGGTAGGATACACTTAATCTTCAGTCGAACACTCTGTTTTGAGCCCCTGCCATCATTTTCAAGTGTTAAATTGCTCTAATCATTCAATCACAACTCATTTCTAAGTTGGTATCTTCTACTATCACTAGCTCATCATTAGGCGCTCTTTTCTTATTTTTTATAGGCTCTTTAGTTGGTTGTTATGTTACTTAACACTAGTAAAATTTTAGGACAGCCACTTAAATATTTAGTCTTGCCTTCCATGGTGCCTCATAATTGCCCAAACATCTTGCATTTCCATCTCCTATCTTGTGTGGTTGTTTGTGCTTAGTTATAGGTAGTACTTAGCTAATTGGTTTATCTTTATTATCTCACTAAGACAATTCCCCTAGGGGTGCATTTTCATTTGTAATTCATCTTCAAGCACCCTTGTCCTTTTGTCAAATCGGTCTTACTAGTACCGTGTGAAAGTATTTTTTAACTGGAAAGTATCCGGAAATGTTTCACTGGGACACCTCCCATGGTTAGTTTGGGTCTGCCTTGGTAGACCTGGGAAACCTAAAGAGAGGGGACCCTGCATGTGTGACACTTAGGGGCGGAGTCCCAAGGTTCCACCGGTCTGGCGATTATTCACTCTTTGCAAACACTAAGGTCATTGAATTCTGTGACAATAGTCACCACACCAAACCATCTTCTGCTCTTTAGGTTGGCTCTTCTCCAACTCAAGGGAGGCTTCCCAAGCTTAGAACTACTAGAGCCTGCAATAATGTCCAAGGTGAAATGAAGAGATAGCTCTATGAAAACAATATGGTTTAGTATTTTAAGGAGCAAGGATGAATGGACAGAAGAATAGTGTCTTATCCATTGGGAAAATGGGGTTAGCCAGGGCTCATATTAGGCTTTAAAAGGGTTGGGGCTTAATATGGTTAGAAAGAGTTAGGGCTCAAATATCATAAACGCTATCCCCCTCTCTAATTGCTACACCAACTTTAGAAATCTAATAAAAGGGAAACACTTAGCAAAGATATTTTCAAATAATCTTGAAGGGATACTTGTCATGCAAGGGATAAGGGAGCATACAACAAAGAAATGAGAGTTATAAAACAACTTAACACTTCCAATTGACAATCACCACATAAAAGAGGAAAGACTTACTCCATTAGTTCTCAATACCATCAACATTTGAAGATACCATTCATCAATGAAACATGAGCAACACAAAACGATCCATGGAGCACTATGATCAACCATCCATAAAAAACCAAAGATATTCAACTAAGATCCTAAGGATTTCTTTCCCAATCCAAAAATGAAAAATGGAGAGAAACCACTTCTATAAGTTTTAGCTCATCTTCCTCCTCAAATAAAATATCAATAAAATCCTAGATCTAGCCTACGGAGTGTTGTCTCCTTTCACACACCTAGGGGGGACATGGCAGAAATCTTCAAGCCACTCGGTGTGCCCTTGGAGGCAAGTCTCGAGTCAAGGTTTTCACCTTGTTCTTGACTCATTTGTTTAGGCCAACTCCTAACGAATCCAAGGGAGGTAGACCCTATTAATTGCTAAGGCTATTAAGGCTTTAGCGATTTAAGTTGATGAAATAAGTTACTTAGGAGTTTTGATAAATGAATTCAACACAAGATATTTGCAAGATTTGTTACACCACAACAGTATAGAAATTAATACTTGATAAGAAATAATGTGGAAACATATGATAATATAAGGATAGATCGGTGCCAATAATGGAGTCCACAAATGAATATTTTGTTGAATTAGGAAAAGGATGTTGCAAGTGCTCTTGGTCAAATTTTAAGTTAATGTAAGATGAGTTGATTACTTACGGAGGAAGGGGACTCCTGATATACCCAGGGGGTATGGGGGGAGTATGTCCAAAACCCTTACGACACAGCTACCCGCAAGGAATATGTATGTCAGTTGAGTCTCGGAGATGATGCTCAACACTACACCGCAAGGGTGTAGTCTAACTTGTGCCTCGAGGTCACTGCACAGTTGTTCCTGCTTCCTTTGGGTAATTTGCCACCGCAACGGCTTAAATCGAGGCGTTGGATTTTCGACTGGGAGTTTAATTGAAAGATGTGAGATCTAGTTATTCTAGTCACCCACGCTGCATTTGATGCAACCGACTGATCGGACGAACCGCAGCTAGTGCAGAGCATACAAAATAGAGCCTTGATCATTTTTAAGGATTTTAACTTGTGTTCTTTGTTAAAAATAAAAACCTCCAAGAATCTCTTTCGGTCCAAATGGACCTCAATCGAGAAAGTGATGAGGGGTTGATTTTAGATAACAAAAATAGAAGAAAAAAAATCACAGATTATCTAATTAGTCCTGCCACGTATCTTTCCCCTTTCGGGTCCATCGAGAAGTCATGGGGTAAGTAGTATGATTACTTTGAATTTGTGAATACTGAAAGTATGTAATGCAAATTCAAAGTATACAATGTTGCAATACATGACAAAACTAGAAAAAAAACGAAAAAGTGCAAAAATCACAAAACGCAAGATCCCCCTAGGGGGATGGGGAGTGGGGTCGAAAGAGCCTACTCGAAATTGCTTTTTATTACTCGGTTACAATGCTTTAGCAGAAATTATTTTTGGTCCATGTTATCTTGGATGCAAAGGCTTACAAAATACAAAGAAATGAAGCCCGACTTAGGGGGGGACTTCCTAGAAGCTCCTGATGTCCAAAAAATGTATTTTTGGGAAGAGTTTCCTTCTCTTTTTTGATGGACCTGCTAAAAAACAGCGAGAAAATGTCAATAAAAGTACCCAAAAACACTTTAAAAGTGTCTTTGGACAACACAAAAAAATACCCCAAAAAATCTAAGTTCAAAGGGTAAAAAAGGAGCAAAAAAGAATCAAGGAAAGCAAGTTTTCTTTGGGATCTTGGCTTGCCTTTTGGGCAGCCAAAAATGATATGCACTTCTATGCTAGATATAACTTTTAAACTTTGAAGGAAAGACCAAATACTTAAACAAGGTTTCATATCTACTTTTAAGAACTTGTAAAAATAAAGAAACGTTCATAAACTAGATCTATGATACTTATGGAAAACTTTGGAAAACGAGATCTAGCCTTTTAGAAACACTTATGTATGGGATCTAATGAAATATTTTGCATATGAAAAACTTAGAAGCTCATGCATAAACAAAGAACCAAGGAAATTTGATTTTTTTTTAAAGAGAGGAAGAGGAGAAAAGGTTGGTTCATTGCTAGAATGAAACAAGCTAAAAGGAGGCCCTTTTGTGGAGCACCGAGGTACAATTTCTTGAGCTTATTGGATAGGGAGTGGCATCAATATTGATCCACACCTCATCCGATCGAGAACCTGCAACTACATCACAAAACTTGCACAAAACCTCGTGAGATCTAGATATATATGTATGAAACAAAAAGGAAATATCATGCAAAAATAATCGTATTTAAGCATATAACTTAGATTCTTGAGCATACATAATATGAATAAACAAGAGCAAGTAATCTTACTTTCCAAGTTTACACCTTTACTTGATTCCACTGAATCCTTGAAGCCAGAAAACAAAGCAGCACAAAAATGGAAAAAATTTGTAGTTTACCACATTAGCAGCATGACGTTGGGAATCCACACAATTACATACACTACACGACATAGCCTCCAAAACTTCTTTATTCAGCAAATGAATGAGAAAATAAAGTATTACAATAGCCACCAACTCTTCATCCAACTCTAACTAGCTTGGGAGAGAGAAAGGTTACTTTAGTTAAATCCAGAGCCAAGCCCCTAGGGGCTACCAACAATGAAGATAACCCCAGAGTTATCTGACTCTGAACTGAAGAGGAAGTGAGTTGAACTACATAGGTGATTGACACCTCTCTCACTTAACTCACAGTCAGCCTACCAACACACCCAACCAACTCAACAAGATCACCAACCTTCCATTGGGGCCAATCCTCCACATGTGCGACTTTGGTGAAGTTGGTAAAAGAGGGTGATGTCATCCAATAGCATGATTCGCTAACCCAAAGAAAAAACAAAGGTTTTAAATCGCACCAAAATTTAAAACATGATGTAATGTTGAATGGGGTCCACACCTCACGCGAGCTTAAGAGGTGACGAGAAGAGGGTGACGTCAACCTCATGATAGTACCACTCCACGCTGATGTGGCTCTCCAAAGTTTTAAAACTAAAAAAAATAAGTTAAAGTGGGTCCACCCCCTCCACACGCTAGCCTTCACACATGCTAGCATGAAGATTCCATGACATCACCCAATTCCTTATATTTCAACGTAAAGAAGCATAATTCCAAAGTTTGAATCAAAGTTTAATTCTAAGTTTAGGTTGAAAAAAATCGTAAGCGTTAGGGGAACCCATGCCATGTCACCCCTTTT
>LPNX010982493.1:32862-45168 GCA_001517045.1 Pseudotsuga menziesii | reverse complement strand
ATTTCTCATAAATTAACGAAACTCTAGGGGGGCCTAGCACATGTCCATACAACTCAAAATCAATGTATAGCACGTTGAAAAAAACTGACTCGAAGGCTCTAATAACCTCCTAAGGACGAAACACCAAGACAACTACCCTAACTTTGGAGGTGTGAGTGATATACTCAGAAATTATTAGTCGTTTGTTCAACAACCAATAATAACCGAGGGAAAAAACACTCTGGGCTAGTCAACTTGATGCTTAGGTCTAGGAAGCCGAGCCTTTTATAAAAAATTAAATGCTAGGACATTTTTTACAATTTCCCCAAGGGGGTATGAACATGTGTTACAAAAATTTCCAAACAGACTCCTAGAAAAAAGTTCAGCGGACTTCTAAACTCTGATCATGAACAAGTGTACTTGTTCTACTTCGTCGGCTTGCTTGAAAAAACCACCAAGTACAACTTAGGTGGTAACATCTGGCTCCAACTGCGGGACGTGTGCTCGATCTAGTCGTAGGGCAAGGAGAGGATACGAGAACACCAGAATTTCTGGTTTATAACCTGTAAAAACATATCAACTTGACAAGAAAACCTCAGTGGCACAAACTTTATATAAAATCCAAATGAACCATTAAGCTGATTTATTTAAAATAAATGTAGCTAACTAATGAAAGAAAAGTTTTACTATAGCTAATTACAAAACGGAAATGCAAAAAGTAAATGCTCTCTTTTAAGGAGTTTAATTTCCTACTCTAAGCATGATATAAAAAGGTTAGGTGTAATCAGAAATCCAATGTAACCACCTAAGCATTTTATTAACATAAAACAATTTGCCTTGTCTTTGGTTACCAGCCAAAGTAAGGATATTTTATTCAGAAAATGCAAACCTACGTGATGATCCAAAATGGGCGGGCTGGATGGGAAATCATAGGCATGAATAATGTCATTAAAATTCTTTTCAAACTAGTATGTGCTTGCGCAGGCTGCTTCTATCCATGACTGGATAGGACTGATATACCAATTGATATGATGAGGAAAACTGACTACATCATCATACTGATCATCAGGGATTATCAAATGATAACTTGTTGTATAAGCCACAAGTAGCTCCAAATCATAAGGAACCTCTACATGTGAAGAAGATGGTTGACACTGATATTCCATTGATTGCATCACATCTGACTTTTCACAACACTGCTTCTCAATGTATTCATTACTATTACCTTTGTCCGGCTCTGCATGATATGACTCTGAATGATCATGTGAAAATTCTGGATATTCCTCTTCCATACTAAGATTTTCCCAGGTATCTAGATCCACGCTCCCCTCTATGGATGTATCGTAGATTGGACTTCCACAAATTTTTGAATAGACACTCCCCTTGCTGGACATATCATAGATGGGATTCTCAATAAGATTTTCACAAGTTGAATTATCTATGAAATTCAATAGTTATCACTCCCATCTATGTCAGATATGAGAGAGTCTTCCTCGCTGGTATCACATACTAAGATATAACTACCCTCCTCCTAGTCATAATAATCATCCTTCAAAGTTTTGGTTTCAAAGATATTACAAAAAGTTAAACTTTCCAAAACTTCATCCCTAAGTGGTGAACATAGAGGAGTGTCATCACACACATCATGAATTTCTTCATAAGTGTCAATCTCTGTAATGGTTTCCTCATAAGGGATTTTTGGAAAAATATTAGCATTGCAACAAACTTGAAAATACCTCAAATCTTCAATGTTTTCAGTTATGGTGATATGAGGAGAGTCTTCAACAATGTGTTCAATCATGGGTTCCTCGTGAAGCTCTTCAATAGGATCATCCCAGGTGTGCTCATCTATAATGGAAGTCATGGGATCATTTAGCTCCTTTAGGTAGGTGAGGGCCCTTTCTACAACAATTGTCATATCTCCCTCACCATTATGCCACCTCTCAAAAAACATATCACATAAGTCTTCAAGGGAGGTAATGCATTTATTAGGAAGACCACAAAACCATATCCAAGCCTTCTTCTCCAAAGAATTAGCAAAAATATGCATCATATTATCCCTATGAAGTATGTTGAGCTTATTCACAAATGAAAGAAAGGATATGATGTGATAGGCAGTTGAATCACCATTTCCACAAAAAATTGGAGCCTGAACATATCCTTTATCCTAGAGATATGGTTCATACTTAGGAAAACCCAGGATGCCCGAGAAATCGATGGGAGGATATGCATTGGAAATTTGAGCACGAGAATCTTCATCATCCATAACAGCTTATTAGTTGCATATATCAACCATGTATTGTGTACTGAACCAGTGCTGTCAAATAATGAGCATTTAAAGTTTTACTATGTCGCATGAGCTCATCTACACACAAGTCTCAACAAAATTATGTGAAAGTAGGGTTTTATCCCTTCAATGGAGTCGCCATGTGAAAAAGAAAAATATGCATTTATAAATCTTTCACAAAAAAAAAAAAATTCTTTTCTTTGTAAAAAATAAAAAACTAAAAAGGAGCAGTGGAGCCACCATATGAAATTTATATGAAATTTAAAGATCTACTCTAAGCATTCATCAAACAAAGCAAAAACAAAAAGAAGAAAACAAAAGTCGTACTCCGAGAATAAAAAGATTTATCCTCGACAACGACGCCAGAAAATGTTGCCACCTTTCACACACCTCGGGGGACGTGGCAAAAATATTCAAGCCACTCGATGTGTCCTTGGGACAAAGTCTCAAGTCAAGGTTGTCGCCTTGTTATTGACTCCTCCATTTAGGCCAACTCCTAACAAATCCAAAGGGGCTAGACCCTATTAATTCCTAAGGCTCTTAGGGCTTTAGCGATTTAAGTTGATGAAATAAGTTACTTAGGAGTTTTGATAAATGAATTTAACACAAGATATTTGTAAGATTTGTTACACCACAACAACATAGAAATTAATACTTGATAAGCAAGAATGCGGAAACATATGATAATATCAAAATAGATCAGTGCCAATAATGGAGTCCACAAATGATTTTGTTGTTGAAATACGAAAAGGATGTTGCAAGTGCTCTTGGTCAAATTTTAAGTTAATGTAAGATGAGTTGATTACTTAGGGGGGAAGGGGACTCCCGATATACCCAAAGGGTACGGGGAGTATGTCCAAAACCCTTAACCGATACGGCTACCCACAAGGATTATGTAGGTTGGTTGGAGTCTCGAAGACGATATTCAACACTACACCACAAGGGTGTAGTCTAACTTGTGCCTCAAGGGCACTGCCTAGTTGTTCATGCTTCATTTGGGTAATTTGCCATTGCAATGGCTTAAATCAAGGCGTTGTATTTTCGCCTCGGAGGTTTATTGAAAGATGTGAGATCTAGTTATTCTAGTCACCCACGCTGCTTTTGATGGAGTTGGTTGATCAGACGAACCGCAGCCAGTGCAAAGCATACACAACGGAGCCTTGATCATTTTTAAGGATTTTATCTTGTGTTCTTTTTTTTTCTAAAACAACCAAGAATCTCTTTTAGTCCGAATGGACCTCAATCGGGAAAGCAAGGGATTGATTTTAGAAAACAGAAACAGATAAATAAAATAAAATAAAATAAAAATCACAGATTATCTAATTAGTCCTACCACACATCTTTTTCCCCTTTCAGGTCAATCGAGAAGTCGTGGGGTAAGTAGTATGATTACTTTAAATTTGTGAATACTGAAAATATGTAATGCAAATTCAAAGTATATAATGCTGCAATACACGACAAAACTAGAAAAAAGCGAAAAAGTGCAAAAATCACAAAATGCAGGATCCCCCCCTGGGAGATGGGGAGTGGGCTCGAAAGAGCCTACTCGAAATTGTTTTTTATTACTCGGTTACAATGCTTTAGTGGAAATTCTCTTTGGTCCTTGTTGTCTGGGATTCAAAGGCTTACAAAATACAAAGAAAGGAAGCTCGGATGAGGGGGGAGCTTCTTGGAAGCTCCGGATGTCCAAAAAATGTATTTTTGGGCAGAGTTTCCTCCTTCTTTTTTATGGACCTGCTAAAATATAGCGAGAAAATGTCAGTAAAAAGTACCCAAAAACACTTTAAAAGTGTCTTTGGACAACACAAAAAAATATCCAAAACAAAATCTAAGTTAAAAGGGTAAAAAATGAGCAAAAAGGAACCAAGGAAAGCAAGCTTTCCTTGGGATCTTGGCTTGCCTTTTGGGCAGTCAATATGATATGCACTTTTATGCTAGATATAACTTTTAAACTTTGAAGGAAAGACCAAATACTTAAACAAATTTTCATATCTACTTTTAAGAACTTGTAAAAATAAAGAAACTTTTCTAAACTAGATTTATGATACTTATGGAAAACTTTGGAAAACGAGATCTAGCCTTTCTGAAACGCTTATGTATGAGATCTAGTGAAATATTTTGCATATGAAAAACTTAGAAGCTCATGCATAAACAAAGAACCAAGGAAATTTGATTTTTTTTTTAAAAGAGAGGAAGAGGAGAGAAGATTGGTTCATTACTGGAATGAAACAAGCTGAAAGGAGGCCCTTTTGTGGAGCACCGAAGGACAGTTTCTTGAGCTTATTGGATAGGGAGTGGCATCAATCTTGATCCACACCTCATCTGATCGGGAACCTACAACTAGATCACAAAACTTGCACAAAACCTCGTGAGATCTGGATATATATGTATGAAACAAAAAAGAAAGATCATGCAAATATAATCTTATTTAAGCATATAACTTAGATTCTTGAGCATACATAATATGAATAAACAGGAGCAAGTAATCTTACTTGCCAAGTTTACACCCTTACTTGATTCAACTGAATCTTGAAGCCAGAAAACAAAGCAGCACAAAAATGGAAAAAATTGCAGTTTACCACATTAGCAGCATGACGCTGGGAATCCACACAATTACATGCACTACACGGTATAGCCTCCAAAACTTCTTTATTCAGCAAATGAATGAGAAAATAAAGTATTTCAATGGCCATCAGCTATTCATCAAACTCTAACTAGCTTGGAAGAGAGAAAGGCTGCTTTATCTATAGCCAGAGCCAAGTCCCTGGGGAGCTACCAACACTGAAGATCAACCCGGAGTTATCTAACTCTGAACTAAAGAGAAATTGAGTTGAACTACAGAGGTGACTGACACCTCTCTCACTTAACTCACTGCCAGCCTGCCAACACACCCAACCAACTCAACAAGATCACCAACCTTCCATTGGTGTCAACTCTCCACATGTGCAACTTTGGTGAAGTTGGTAAAAGAGGGTGATGTCACCCAATAGCAGGGTTCGCTAACCCAAAGAAAGAACCAAGGTTTTAAATCGCACCAAAATTTAAAACATGACGTAATGTTGAATGGGGTTCACACCTCACGCGAGTTTAAGAGGTCATGAGAAGAGGGTGACGTCAACCTCATGATAGTACCACTCCATGCTAATGTAGCTCCCCAAATATTTAAAGCTAAAAACATAAGTTAAAGTGGGTCCACCCCCTCCACACGCTAGCCTTCACACATGCTAGCGTGAAGATTCCATGACATCACCCAAAACCTTATATTTCAACGTAAAGAAGCATAATGCCAAAGTTTGAATCAAAGTTTAATTCAAAGTTTAAGTTGAAAAGGATCAAGAAGCATAATGCCAATGTTTGAATCAAAGTTTAATTCAAAGTTTAAGTTGAAAAGGATCGTAAGCCTTGGGGGAACCCATGCCATGTCACCCCTTCTAAAAATATTTTAATTTTCTTTACTTTTTCAAACTTTCCAAAGTTTGACCATGGTGCCAAAATGGGGTAATTTAGCATTAAAATGCTCTTCTGATGCATCTTTAGCTGAATAATGTCTCACGAGGTGCTCTGGCCGCCCGACTGATGTGGAAAGCGGTCCATAAGGTAAAGTGGACACTTCGGGTGTGAAAACGAGTGCCCCCATGTCAAAAACGGACTATGTATTTGATTTTTATTACATTTTGAATTTTTTTAATTAAACCATTAAAAATGGCTTAAAAACGGGAAAAACAAATTATTTGTCTCAAAAATTGACAAAATTCTAGGGGGACTTAGCACATGTCCATACGACTTAAAATCAATGCCTAGCACGTTGAAAAACAGTGACACGAAGGCTCTAATAACCTCCTAAGTCTGAAACACCAAAAATATTACCCCAACTTTGGAGGTGTGAGTGAAAAACTCAAAAAGTATTAGTCGTTTGTTCAACAACCAATAATAACCGAGGGAAAAACACTCTGGGCTAGTTGGCTTGATGCTCAAGTTTGGGAAGCCAAGCCTTTTATAAAAAATTAAATGCTAGGGCATTTTTTACAATTTCCCCAAGAGGGGATGAACATGTGTTACAAAAATTTTCGAATAGACTCCCAAAAAAAGGTCAACAGACTTCTAAACTCCGATCATGAACAAGTCTACTTGTTCTACTTTGTCGGCTCGCTTGAAAAAACCAAGTACAACTTAGGTGGTAACAAGGGAGAGCAAAAAAAACAAAATACTCCAACTACTACAACGAAATGCATAAAATAAGGTGCTCAAAGCCACATGTACAAGCCTCAAATCAAGGGAGAGATGCACCTCCAACAAATGAGGGAATATGCCAAGTAGAACCCAATAACTAGCCTCCAAAGGCTCACCAAGTGAAGTGTTCCAATAGAATCATTAGAGAGAATTTGAGGTAAAAAATGGGCCTCCTAAGAAATGTACTACAAAAATATAAGATATATTAAAATATTATGAGTTAGGGGTTTTATGGGGTAAGTATATATGACAACTCACCTCCTACACTACCTTTTATGCACAATATAAATAACCATGGTTGAGTTACTTTTCTAAATTGACTATAAATAAAATTAATAAAATAACTCTACAATGGTGTGACTAAGATTCATTGTAAATTCCCAAAAATTTATTGTCCTTTAGCATTTATTTGTCTTGAACTTGTAAATAAAATTAAACAAAAATGAATTTAATTTATATGCATAACTAACATATTTTTTTCATATAAATATCATTCATGAATTTAATTTATTTTAAAAGTACAAGATTATATATATATTAGTTTGACATTATGATATTAAATACAATTGAGTGAATATATAATTTACACTCCACCTAGATAGCATAGGAATGAATGCTAGAAATCCTCCAAAGGTGGAAGCCCTCTATAAAAGAACCAATAATGATGCAACGACCTCAATAAATGATGGCACAAGTGAGATCTCCATGTGAAAAGTCCCATCTATCATGCTTGAGTGAGTGAGTAATGGGACTCCAAAGGTAAAGCCTCCCATCAATAAAGCATAGTGAGGTGTGTAAGTAACCTCCAAAGTTGGGCGCTTTCCTACTTTTGACTTCCACGAGGGTCAAGACCTCAAAGCAAGTGCAATTCATGCCCTTCACTAAATAATGTAGACATTGACAAGAGTCCTTCAAGCTAGGACGTTACCTCCAAAACCCAATCTCCAATGTGCCATCTCATCAATCCAAGTACAAAGAAAAATTCCATGAACTAAAGAGACTACTCATCTTTAAAAAAAGCATCCAACTCAAAAGCAAGGTACCCACCATAAGTTATAACAAACCAATCACCAACTAGGGCCTCGAAACAATAACCATAACTCTAGCATCAAGCACCGAAAGACATCCAGCAGCTGCATCCACCTGTCAACAAGCTTTTTGATGAAAAGCACAAGTGTAGGGCCACATACAGTATATGAGTTTGGAGAAAGTGGGGGAGATATACCCTCATCTTGTTCAAAATTAAGCTAGCTTTTGTGGGACCAAAAACCTAGGACACTACCTCCAAAAACCGAATCTCCAATGTGAGGTCTCATCAATCCAATTGCAAAGATCCATGAACTAAGAAGACCAGTCGTCAATAATAGAAGCATACAACTCAAAAACAAAGTGCCCACCATAACGAACCAATCACCTACTAGGGCCTTGAAACAATAGGAACCATAACTCTAGCATCAAGCACCCCAAGACATCCAGCAGTTTCATCAACCTGTCAACAAGCTTTGTGATGAAAATCACGTGTAGGGCCACATACAATATATGGGTAACAATACCAATTGGAGAAAGTGGGAGAGAAATACCCTCATCTTCTTCAAAATTAAGCTAGTTTTTGTGGGACCAAAAACCTCCCAAATTGGGAGCTCTAAGAGTCTGATCCATAAAATGATTAAGCAAAAAGAGTTTGAAGTTCGAAAAATATCACTTTTCCAAATTTGCAAGCAATTGGGTTAGAAACCAGAACATATATTTTCAAAGTCAGAGGAACAGGCTAAGTACCCCCACTTCGGAAGACCACACTTCAGGACACAAAGCCAAGCAGTTGGGATACTTTCTCAAACCCAACTAATCTGAAAAAATGGGAAAGCCAAAGGCAAGAATCTACGACAAGAAGAAGTAGAAGCCCGTGGACACCAAAGTCACAGCACCATCTTAAGCACCCTGACAACACCATTCAGCAAACAATTGTCAAGCTGAGAGCAGGGCAGTTTACCAAGATTTAGTTAGGACGATGATGTTTCATCCAAACAGCTTTTTGGCCTGTAGTCTATTGGCGCTTAAGAGCAGAAAAAACAAGACACACAAGGGGGTCCAATCATAATAGAACCAAGTTCTATCATAGAATAGCAAAGCAAAGCATATCCAAACAAGCCAAGTTCTAGCAGAACAAAGAGTGTCCAACGAAAGCACCGATGATTGACAAACAAGTGCTGTACAAACAAAAGCCGAAGAGAGGGTAGGAGCTGGTATAGCAACCATTATATACATGCCATCAGTAGAGCAACTGTTTTATGCAATCATTTGTGCTTCTGGACTTAATATAATCTGGAATTTTTCTTCTCGGAGGGGTTTTCTTGAGTTTAAAAAAACACTGTATTTCTATGGTGGATTTGTTTGTATGCTGTAGCTATTCTTGATGCCTATAGTGAATGCTTTAGCACATATTAATTAAATACACAACTACATTAAAGATGTAGCCAAAATGCACATAAGAAGCTTAATCAAGATCCTGCTGAATTACTGTAAATGATTCGTCACTCCAGTTCTGGATCACCATTCATCATTTAGTTGCCATTTTTTGAAAGCAAACCATACCATTTGATGACAGAATTAAGTACAAACTTCAAAGACCTTATCTAATATCAATACAAAGCATGAAAATTCTGTATGTGCCTCCTTTCCCTCTATGAAGATTTAGATAAGATAAGATAATTTTATTAATGTCCAACAAATGACCACAAAAGTACGTCAATGGGACTGTGCAGTACCATGATAACAATACAAAGTGGGAGCATAAAAGTAGCTCCTATAAAAAGATAAAAGCAGAACTCAAACCAAATCCTAGCTCTATAAATGGAGAGCTGATCTCGGAGAAAAATAAACAAGACCCATGAGGTGGATTGTGATCATATGGGAAATTGGAATCAATTTGCTGTGATGTGTTGTCCAAATGTGTGCTAGAATGTGATTTCATTGGTTGATTTGTGAAAACTGTAATATTCTTTTACGCAACTAACCACTTGAGTTGGACTCGGTATTAATAATAAAGAATCCAAAATTACCTTGAAGAAAACTTTCTTTGAAGAATAAAGACACGAGTTTATAACTTGTATAAATAAAAAAGATATCCCAAAATTTGAAAATACTAGTCATTTGTAACAAAATAATTATCATATATATCACTGATTCAAGTAATTTACATACCAAGTCTCTGCATGTCTCACATACAAGTACTCACAAGGCGAAGTACACTTAGTCAAAACAAAACCCCAGCTATGATGTAAAATTATTAGTTTTTCCAAAGGTTATCATAAAAGGAATGCCATTAGAATAACAATAAAAATAGGGGTGCAATCAAGTGTTTTTCACAATAGTAACAGGACATTTGGCATTGTGAATACAGTAGTTGCTCACACTCCCAATAAACATCCTGCATCACAACAAAACAATATACTTGTTAGTATAAAGATGATAAAAAACATAGTGATTTATATGAAAACATATAATATCAAGGTGTATCCTCTCAAAGAGGGACAAACAATTCACAGGCCTCTAACTATCTTGTCAGAAAAGGGCAAAGCGCTGACCAAAATTCATAAGCAAACATAATGCAATCACCTTGCCTACAATAATGAAAAACGTGGCAGATTAAAATGTGCAGATATATTGTATGTCTCTAGCTCAAATTCGAGCGATTGGAAGGCCCAACACAGTGGCAGGTAAAAGAAAAGGGAATACCACTAAAACCAAAATAAGGAGGCCTTTATGAAGACAATCTTGAAGAGTGTAAAACATTTATGTAGGTAGACAGTAATACCAACAAGAAACAAATAAATATCTATACATGAGATCATTCTAGTTGTTTATGCGACACGAAATTCAAGAGATCAAAGTTATTAGAATTCACAGTAACATTACAGAAGTAAACAAAGAGATCAAAGCTAGGAGTCAGAGGTGTCTGAAGACACCAGTATAGAACTGAAACACAGAACATATTGTTCCTCACAAGTTATCACATGTTTGCTCACCACATGGGCTCATATATTTATACTTGAGGATCTAATTGATTTCCCACAAATCAGGGTTGATTTCCTCAACCTTGATCCCTCAAGGCAGTCCCAGTCGGCTAGTCAACCATGGTTCTTGTGCCAGGTAGATCCCAATGGCTTAGTCAACCAGTTCTATACTTAATCAACCCCAATTGACCCAGTCGAGACCACTTAATGGGTTAGTCACCACTGATGCATTTCAAATTGGATTTACACATTCCAACACTAAAATGTTAGAATTCGTGGGCACGTTGCAGAAGTAAACAGAGATCCAAGTTAGAAGTCAGTGGTATCTAAAGACACCATTACAACACTGAGTGACTGAGGCATACAAGATATTGTTCTTCACAAGTTGTCACATTTTCCTTGCATGTTTCCTCACCAAATGACCTCATATGATTATCCTCAAGTATCTAACTGATTTCCTACAAATCACAGTTGATCTAGTCAACTCTGATCATTCAAGTCTGTTCCAGGGGGTTAGTCAACCACAGTTCTTGCATCAGTCAAAGCTCAGTGGGTTAGTCAACCAGTCAATCCGCACCTACTGTGTCCCAATTGACCTAGTTGAGACATCTCAATGGGCTAGCCAACCAATACACTTCAAGCTGGATTTACACATTCCAACATCCACCTTTAAGAACAACTTGGAGGATCAGGAAGTGGCATTAACACAACAATACCAAAGCACCGAAATAGTTTCTATTTATAAATCCCCTTTGGCATAAAAATAATGGCTATTGTTGCCGCCTAATTCGCACCTCGGGTAACGTGGCAGAAATCTTCAAGCCACTGGGTGCGACCTTGGGGTCAAGCTCGAGCCAAGTGTTGTCACCTGATACTCAGCTCCTCCGTCTAGGCCAACTCCTAGCGAAGCCAAGGGGGGTGGACCCTAATGAAAAGTAAAATCGAAAGTTTTTACTCTACGAGAGAAGTAATTAATTCTAGGAGTTTTAATATGGAATGAATGAATTTAAGAAATTACCAATTACCGCCAACAAAATTTAACCTTAGCAACACCTTAACTCAAATTAGATACACAAAATTCAATGACACATTGTGAGATTAACTTATGCAAAAAAGGAACAGAAAAGACCAGTGCCAAAATGAAAAAAGTGCTTGCAAAAGTGGGTTGCTAATGTAGTCTCAGTGAAAGTATTGCAGTGTCTCGGTTGGTAAATTTTAAATTATTAAATGAATTGATTAAGGAATGGGTAAATTGTGGGTTTGGCCCAACAAGTCAAGCCCCTTCGAACTGAGTGCTAAAGCAGTAATACCAAGTGTCCAACAGGGCGAGGATAGACCTGCTTAGAGTAGCCCCCTGACTCTGTAGTGATTACTCTTTGCAACCTCCCGAGTTCTCAAGAAAATTACTTGTGTGGATTTTCCTATTAGATCTAGTAACTCGTATCTCTTTCTAATACAACCAACTGATCAGACAAGCTGCAGCGGTGTAGAGCATACGGGGAAGGAGTCTTGGTTTATTTTAATTAGAACAAGTTTTCTGATTTAGAAAAAAGATAAAACCCTGGAGTCTCTTTCCAAATTCAATACTCGGGCAAGCCCTTATCCACGAACCTGTACTCGGGAAAGCGAGGGGGTTTATTTTAACTTAGCAGTGCATAACAAAATTGTTTTTGTTTTTTTTAATTACTACACTGCTCAAATCTTTTCCCTTATGGTACTTCCGTATAGCGCAGTGGGTAAGTATTCAGGTTACTTTTGCACAACTTAAACACAGCATGAAATGATAAAAAAAAAACA
>LPNX010982493.1:0-32165 GCA_001517045.1 Pseudotsuga menziesii | reverse complement strand
CCTTTTATCTCTACAAAAATACCATTTCCTTCCGAAAGCAAGTTAATCCCAAACATATGCAAGCATGAAAAAAAATACAGGTTACCTCACAAATGTAGAGTAAGCTCTATCCAAACATCCATAGATCCCACACAGAAATTGCCTCCAAAGCCTTTTATTCACAATACTTCAAGAAAAATATTACAATATTACAAGCAGAGGTCCCACCTTTGATGCTGAACAAAGGAGAAGAGACCAGCCTATATAGGAAAAGAGAGACCGAGGGGGGCCTCATTAATACTAAAGATGAAGTCAGAATTTAGCTGAGCTTGAACAGAGGAGGTGATTGACACCTCTCTCACCAAACTCCCTCAACGAATCATAAAACTCCAACACATACCAAGCAATGAAAGAGACTGAAGATGATATCACTCACTACCCTCGCGTGAGTGTACGGCTCCTCCACGCGTGAGATAGTCTCACCAACCCAAATCACATGTGCTTTATTTTCTATGTAGCACAGGAACCGCTCCTAGCTTTTAGGAAACTCGTTCCCGAAGTTCCGACGTTCCAGGGAACTTTGGAACTTGTAGGAAACTTTCCCAATCCAACGGAAACCGTTCCGGATGGTTGGGAACTTATTGGGAACTTTTACCCTCTAAAATTAGGAACTTGGGGACTTCTTTTTGCGCGTTTCCTTCATTGGGAAGTTCCACGCATTCATGATCGCCACGTTGGTTGGTAACAACATTCCTATTTCCTTGCAATCCTACATATACATGGTTGACTCAAAAAAAATTCTCTAGAAAACTAAGTTGCAATAAAAGTCTTTTTCGTGCTACCTTGTCGAGTTGGTGCACTGGACTATAACTTCTAAAAGTCCCCACTTTAAAAAGAGTCTACCTTATATAATCAATGATGTGGATGGTAATCTTGATTTTATTGCCATTTCCATCTGCTAAGAGGTTCTAGTTACAAACGTATTACAAGGGATAAGTTAAGTCATCTGATTTGTGTTAATGTTTCTCTTTTTTCTATGTTTCTTCTCTTCTCATGTTTTTTTAATTATTTTTTTTAAATTTTTTTTAATATATATTATTGACGTTCCCAACCTGCCGTTTCCTGTAAATTTGGGGATAACTTCTAGACGTATCCGACACTCGTACCCACGTTCCCTAAGTTCCCGCATTCCGAAAACTTGTCCAACATAGTTTATTTTCTAATGCTAGAGTACGGCTATGTGACGTGAGCTTTACCAATAAAATACTCACGTGGAATGGAAAAGGCATATTATAATACACCCAAGGTTTTGATTACACGTCATACGAATACCAAAGGGGGTTGCTCCATTAGCTAGCGCAAACCATACATTAGCCTTACGCATGAGCTCCATCCATATACCCATGCACAACTCCCATGCAAATGATATCATACGATTTTATCAAAATTTAAAACCTCAAACCAATAAGAAGTGGGGTCCATCCCATCCACATAACTCGCACTTCACTACATTAGCATGGATCTTGACGTCACCTCTTTATCTTCACACTAATATCTACCCACTTAAATCAAAGTTTAATTTAAACTTTAATTCCAAAGAGATCGTAAGCACTAGGGGTCCCATGACATGTCACCCCACCACTCAAATATTTTAATAAATTTGACTTTTCAACTTTTGACCATAGTTTCAATTTGTCATAATTTAGCATTAAAATGCTATTTTTATGCACTTTTAGCCCAAATAATGCCTCACGGGGTTTTTCGGCTGCCCAACTGATGTAGAAAGTGGTCCCAAGGGTAAAGTGGATGCTCCAGGTGTGAAAACGAGTGTCCCCATGTCAGAAACGGACTCCGTATCTGACTTTTATTACAATCTGAAGTTTTTTAATTAAACCATTAAAAAATGGCTTAAAAAACGGAAAAAAAAAAAATATTTTTTGCAGAAATTGACGAAACTCTAGGGGGACCTAGTACATGTCCATACGACTCAATTCGAATGCCTAGCATGGTGAAAAACACCGACACGAAGGTTCTAATAACCTCCCTAGGCCGCAACACCAAGATGACTACCCCAGCTTTGGAGGTGTGAGTGAAAAACTCAAAAATGATTAGTCGTTTGTTCAACAACCAATAATAACCAAGGGAAAAAACACTCTGGGCTAGTCGGCTTGATGCTTAAGGCTGGGAAGCCGAGCCTTTTATAAAAATTTAAATGCTAGGACATTTTTACAATTTCCCCAAGGGGGTATGAACATGCGTTACAAAAAATAAAACGACCCTGGAGGCCTGAAAGGACCTCTGAACTCTGAATATGAACAAGTATCTTGTTCATCACTGGCGGTTCACTGAAAGTACTGACTAGGTGTAGCCTAGTCGGTAACAGCTATAAAGTTTAAACAAAATCTCAAAGGACTTTCACAATGGCTATAAACAAAATCTCAAGGACTTCAATATAGAAAACATGTCCAAATGCCAGAATAGTGAAAGACCTGAAAATGATGGACAGAGGATGGAGGTAAATGATTGCAGTTCGGGAAAACACTTCTTGACAACCAAGTTGACAAGTTCAAATTTTAAAAATAAGAATTAAATTAGTTGAAACCAGACAGACCATTTTTGTTTTACGAACTATCCATTTACTAAGAACATTTATTCCATACAAAATTTCCTTGTAAAATTTAATTGGCTAGACAAAAGGAAAGGACCAAGTTATGCAACATAGAATACAAAAAAAAAACTTGCAGCACGCTGTTGTGAGAAGGTTAAGGGGATAGAATGTAGAAATCTTGCCAAAAAATTCTGAGAGAGTTGAAGCACCTACAGCTAAAATTCAAAACAAAAATACAAAGATATGGGAAATTAAAGAGATCAGATAAAAGAGTACTGCTGAGACAATTACTTTCCAGGTTCAAAGCATGACACAATACTACACAGATAGCAATATTTTCCAATGTTCCCCCAAGGTTCTGGGATGGCGGGATGCGGGTTCTGGGAGACGCACATTCGGGACGTGTGGAGACCACCCCCAAATTTTAGAGAAATTCAGCGAGGACGGCGGGAAGCGGTAGTCATAAAAAATTTAAAAATATTAAAAGTATGAAAAATATAAATCCCAACAATAACAAACATTCATCATTCTAGAATCTGCAATCATGCAATGTAAATGCAAAATTCAAAGTTCAAATACATTACCGGATTCATCAAGATTATCATTATATTATTAATAATTTATAAATATATTATATATCAATATGAATCTATGATTAACATGCACATCATATTTGATAATCTTTAGATTTGACTTTTAAGTGATTGAAAAAATGAATCAATGATACTAGATAGTATGCTATTGTATTTGTTTCACGGCCATTGATGGTTTAGAATTATATAATATACTTTAGGTTAGATATTGTAAATTAGATTTAGTTTTTATTATTTAGTTTATAATATTTTATTATTATTTAGTTTTTAATATTTTTGTTTATGTTTTAAATTTAAAATTTTATTATTATTTAGTTTTTAATATTTTTTTATGTTTTAAATTTAAAATTTTATTATTATTTAGTTTTTAATATTTTTTTATGTTTTAAATTTAAAATTTTAATATATAAGTTTATAACTTTATAAATAATAAAATTATAAGTTTTACTAAATGATTTTAATTTTTTTTAATGATTTATTTAATTTTTTTATTTTTTTAAATTAAGAAGAAGAAAAAAATTCAGAGTTCCGAGGAAGTTTCGGAGTTTCGGGGCGAGACGCCCACAAGTCTCGGCGAAGTTTCAGAGTTTCGGTCAGGACGCCAAGAAGTCCCCCCAAGTTTCAACAAGTTTCGCCACTCACCGAAACGTTTCGGTCCGCGTCTCGCCAAGTTTCGCCAAAAGGGGGACGTCTCGAAACGTTTCAGATGGAGTTTCAAAGTCCCTAGGACGCGAGAAACGCCGAAACGCATCCCCGACCCTCCGGGACGCGTCCCCGTGTAACGTTGATATTTTCTATAGTGTGAAAGACACATGCTCAAGTTCAAGCTCAAGTCCACCAGATGCAATGAAGATATACGGAAGTGATATAGAAAACAACGAAGAAACCTTCTGGGGAGGGTATTTTCCTGTTTTCCATGGACAGAACAGGAGGCATCAAGAGAAGAGATCTTGTCTATGAGGCCAGCTTATAGGTAATCAGACTGGATTGTGTAACATTCAAGGAAATCCTGAGGTTTTATGATTATTCACAGTTTGTTATTTAGGATGAGGCTTCAAAGTTTAATTGAACCTTTCCAGGTAATTACCAAATGCCTTCAATTTTTTATTGATGCCATAGCTGCAAAACTTAAAGCTCTCATTTACTCTAATGCTTGCTATTGGTAGGTAAATAAATATAAAGGTAGCGCAACTAACTAGCAATTAGATTTTTCTATGTAACATAAGTAGTAGGAAGTGAACCAACTAATAATTAGATTTTTCCATGTAATCATAAGCAATAAGCAGTGCAACTTATGAACAATTAGATTCTGCCATGTAATCATAAGCAATAGGATTGCAATGCAATGATAGAGGATAGTTCAATATAAATAAAAGTAATGTTAAAGAATGAAGTAAATAAAATCTTAAAAGATTTATTGCTATTTGCCTACTCAAAATACAAATTGATCTAAGAGTAGAGAAAATCAAATGACCGTTAGAAAGTGGCAACAAGGAAGGTCTTCTGGCATTGCATGTGTCCTTGCATGCTAGAAAGACATTAAACAGGAAGCCAAATGTATTAAAGTGATTTTCCTAAGTTTTGACTTAGGAAAATACTTTAATTATTCTAATTTGATTTTGACTTAATGGAATCACTTTAATAAAGTGAAAAGTGAAATATTTAAGTGATGGCTAATCTAATCTTGGCCATTGATCTCACCGGAGGATCACATACATTGATCCATAGTGAGGTTTAGGGTTTTCGCTTATCCATTGAGTTAAAAGGAGATTTGGTGGAGAGGACACATACACAGGAGAAATACAGACAGGGAGAAGTCAAACAGAGGAGTTCACAGAAAATATGGAGGAGCACTTACACGACAGATTCCCTGGAGTACCAGGCTGAGCTAGAGACCATACAGATCACGCAGAGGAGCAACGCTGTCCACAGCAGCAGGGTCGTACAACTGATGTACGGATCTGTACTGTTGACGTCAGCACCGTACGGATTCCACAGTTGGGTCGTACTACTGACGTAGGAGTCGTACAGCTGCGCAGGGTGGGCGTATCTTGCGTTGGGTTGTTCAGTGATTTTGCAGAGGTGACCGGTTGCCAGGTTGGGTGATCTATCTGTTGGTTGTAAAAAGTTCCATATCTTGTTAATATAAATTCTATATCTGACTGTTGCACCGGTTTTTTCATCTTGGGTTTTTCCGAGAGTTTCCATACCCAAAATAATTGTGTCTATATTTGATGTGATGTTGTGAATGTTTCTCAGTATTTATATTCCGCTGCAATACCAGTAAAGAAGTTCATGTGTGATTTTCAAGTAACAAATTAAAAATATTGTTTAGCCCTAGTTTGAGCTTTAAAGGAAAATTTACAATGACACCCTCTGCCATTGCAAATCATCTCGGTTATGGTCAGAAACATTAAAGTTATAAACCTTTAGTATGTGTATATATATATATAGAGAGAGAGAGAGAGGCCTCCAAGGTCATCATGAATTCAATTATTATTATGTTTCTCTAGACTATAAATCTTTTGTTTTCTAAATCAAGACGATAATGTGACATGTGAGCATCTTGATGGATATTGAAAAGGTTTATATATGTATACACAAATTTCCCTTCTCCTTGTAGGTCCATATATATATATATATATATAATCCCCTTCTAGCATTCTTGTTAGGCCTATATAATTCCCTTCTGACAGTCTTGTAGACCTATATACATATAGCTTTGGATTTTGTTAAAGAAATTTCTATTAAGTTTTCCAAAGGGGTTTCCATAGTAAAAAAGAGAACTAAAACATTTTGTGTACAAAACTTCTGAACAGAATATTTCAGTAAACCTTTCGTTTGTGTTGCAAAGAAACTTCAAGAAGACAAAAATAGTCTTCAAAATATAATAAATTATGTCCAGGTGTATAGTTTTGCTCAGAATCCAGATGTTTGACTCTGTGTCAAAAATTCAAGTATTGTTGCCTGATGCATTATCTAGTTGCAATATACCACTGCAGGTATGTATCTTCGATGTCGCACCCAATTCACAATGTTGCAGGCACTATCTGAAAAAAATGTAGGGTTTTGTCTACATGAGTTGTGTGTTTGTTGTGCCTTCACTAATCTTGCTTTGTGTGCTTCATGTTTCTTATCTACATGACTCTCGTTACACTATTCCTTTTCTCATTTGTATATGTCGGTTGAAGGTCTACACAAAGTCTCATTCATTCACATTTATGTACAATATGTCTTTTCACGAGGGTTCTACTCGTCATTGAAATAACCTAGAAGGTAGGTCTCTTTTCCCTCTACATACTCCTTCACCTCTACATCATCAAAACACACAAACACTAGATGTGTGCCCTCAGGATTCCCCTCGATCGGTTTTGGGTGGGCTCTCACCAACTTCAGGTTGAGACTGATCACCACATCCCATGCTCAAATAGGATCTTCCAGTTATATCATTAATAGGAGGTCGTTGCGAAGGAACATCTCATTTTTTGATACCCTATCTACCATAGGATCAAAGCGAGGTACTATTGCCTCTTTCAGGACTCAGAGAGCTCCCTCCATTTTATTTTTCTCTCTTGACCGAGCCTCTATCTTCATGCAAGAGATTTTTGTACATGGATCATAGCCTCTACGTGCCCCATTACAGCCAGAGACCTTCATGAGGATCGCCTTTTTCTTCCTAGTTGTCACATCCATTAAGTTTTCTATGTTGTCATAGCTTAAGTCCTAACTTGATTAGCATTTAATGCATTTTCATAATAACAGCATAAAGAGGATCACTGAAAGAAACAAAATCACAAGGTACACAACAATTTATCTTGGGAAAACCCGAAAGGGAAAAACCCAGCAAAACTTCTTCAATATAGATTACCAGTATGCAATGACCAAAGAACAAGGTCTCATAGATAGAGAGACCAAACCCGAAGCATAAGAGCCAAAACACCAAAGACACTGGTCCTCCTCCTCTGACTCTCCTTCTTTCTCTCTCTTGCACAATACAAGTGTGAGCGAGTGTGTACAAATGAGGGATGTCACCTCCCTATTTATACTGATCTTCCCAACTGACATTTTCCCTAATTGGGTCGACCTGTCTAACTAATAGGACCGACCTACCTAGGAAATCCCACAATAATAAATATATTATTCTGTTCTGGGTGCTATTGATCCAACTTACAACTCAGGGTTTACCTCATGAATTTTACATGAGCTTTTACATCAGTAACATCTCTCGAAGGACGAATAATAATAATGTGAAGTACAAGTAGAATATTCTTCGAAGTTACATTATTTCAACACTCCCCCTTAACAAGAAGGGTATTCTACTGACAGCAACAACAACTAGTGTGGCTCTACACAACATCATCGAAAGGAGAGAGGAGGCATCATTAAAATCATATTTTGGAACATCGTCTGGTACATCTATAGATCATCAAAATTTTTGAACAACATCATTATCTGCAGCATGGAGCTGGAGTATCAACATCTTCAGTACAGAGCTGAAGTATCATCATCAACATCTTCAATACATAGCTGAAGTATCATCAACATCTTCAGTACAAAGCTAAAGTATCATCATCTGCAGCATGGAACTGGGGCATCATCATCTGCAGCAAGGAACTGGAACATCGTCAACGGCATGGAGTTGGAGCATCATCATCTGCAGCATGGAACTAGAGCATCATCTGCAGCATGGAGCTGGAGCATCATCATCATCTGTTGGAACATCATCATATGCAGCATGGAACTGAATCATCATCTACAGTATGGCAATGGGACATCATTGTCTGCAATATGGAACATCATCATCTGCATAAAAACGGATACATCACTAGCATCGACAGCACGAGGCTGGCTCATCAGCATAAAGATGGAATAACAACAAAACCAACAGCACGAGGCTAGCTCATTAGCATAAAGCTGGAATAACAACAACGACAGCATGAGGCTGGCTCATCAGCATAAAGCTCGAATAACAATAGCAACATGTGACAAGCATAGCAACAACCAACATGATCCCTCCTTTCAAAATTACGGGATCATGGACAACATATATCCGGTACTCGGACAATCCTTCCTTTCGGAATTGTAGGATCAATTCTTTGCGGAGCTACCAATACTAATCACAACTAACACATACATACACAGGATGATCCTTCCTTTAGGAATTACGAGATCAAGTCCACCACTAACATCTTGGATGATCCTTCCTTTCGGAATTACGGGATCAAGTCCACCATTGACATCTTGGACGATCCTTCCTTTAGGAATTACGGGATCAAGTCCACTACTAACATTCTGGACGATCCTTCATTTCGGAATTACAAGATCAAATCCACTACTAGCATTCTGGACGATCCTTCCTTTCGGAATCACGAGATCAAGTCCACTACTCATCAGTATTTTAGACGATCCTTCCTTTTGGAATTACGGGATCAAGTCTAAGGATGATTAGTCCCAACATCTTGGACGATCCTTCCTTTCAAAATTACGGGATCAAGTCTAAGAATGGTTAGTCCTTCCATATCAACATTTAAGACGATCCTTCCTTTCGGAATTAAGGGATCAAGTCTAAGGATGATTAATCCTTCCACATCAACATTTAAGACGATCCTTCCTTTCGAAATTACGAGATCGAGTCTAAGGATGATTAATCCTTCCACATCAATATTTAAGACAATCCTTCCTTTCGTAATTGCGGGATCAAGTTTAAGGATGGTTAGTCCCAACATCTACATCTTGGGCGATCCTTCCTTTCGGAATTACAGGATCAAGTCCATCAAGATCAACATTTAAGACGATCCTTCCTTCATAATTACGGGATCAAGTCTAAGGGTGATCAATCCCAACATCAACATCTTGGGCGATCCTTCCTTTCGAAATTACGGGGTCAAGTCCATCAAGATCAACATTTAAGACGATCCTTACTTTCGGAATTACGGGATCAAGTCTAAGGATGATCAATCCCAACTAAGCTACCTACTGTTATCAGGAATCCTTAGTATCAATACTACTCCCCTTTCGAGGGAAGTCCTTACGAACAACACCAAGCTTGTCTCCGAAGTTTCAAACTTCACACGAGATAGAGCCTTAGTCAACACATATGCAACCTTCTCATCTGTGCTCACATATTGGAGCTTTATAGCTCCCTTATGCACCATGTCACAAATGTAGAAGTACGGTATTTCTATGTGCTTCGTCTTATAATGGAACACGGGGTTCTCTGTCATCTTCATGCAGCTTTGGTTATCGCATAGAGTCTCGATAGCATCCATCTCCAGATCGAATAGATTTGATAACAACTACCGAAGCCATATGGCTTCACAACTGGCAAAACAAGATGCAATATATACCGCTTCTGCAATGCTGAGAGCAACATTGGACTGCTTCCTGCTTAGCCATCAGATCATGGATGACCCCAGACTAAAACATCCTCTTGAAGTGCTTTTTCTATCTAAGATACTTCCTTCCCAATCTGAATCTGTATAACCATACAGTCTGAAGTCATGATCTCTAGTATAACTGAGACCATAGTCTATCATACCTTTTAGGTACCTCATCTCATGCTTTGCACCTACCAAGTGAACATGTCTGGGCTTAACCAGATACTGACTCAAAGTGTTCACAGCAAACATATATCTAGCCGAGTATTCGTCAGATACATCAATGAACTAATGATCTGTCTATATAGTGTCGCATCCACTAATTCTAACAAAGTATCAGCCAACAACTTCAAGTGTCTATCCATGGTTGTGGCCATGGCTTCACATTCCAACATGTCAAACCTTTTCAAGATTTTCACTGCATACTTCCCTTGGTTAAAGAAGATTCCTTCTGGGCTCTGCCATACTTTTAAGACCTAGAAAATAATGCATCAAGCCAAGGTCTTTCATCTTGAATTTTGCAGCGAGCTTCTTCTTACACTTTTAGATTTGTTTCTCATTACCTGTCAGGAATAAATCATCCACATACAACAATAATATGGCAGGTTCATCATCCATAACCTTGAAATAAAGGTTAGGATAAGCCTTGCTTTTGGTAAATCCCAAGCTCATCAAAAAACTATCGATTCTTCCATACCAAGCTCTTGGATCTTGCTTCAATCCGTATAGAGCCTTCTTCAATTTACAGACATGTGTGCTACTATCTTCGACTTCAAAACCTTATGGTTGTTCTATGTATACTTCTTCTTCAATGGCACGATTTCATAAGGTTGTTTACACATCCATCTAATGTAACTTCCATTCTGTCGTGGAAGTTAGTGATATGATGGTTCTGATAGAAGTGTACCTTGCTACAGGAGCAAATGTCTCTTCATAATCGATTCGTTCTTTTGGAGAGAATCCACAGGGCCACAAATCTGGCTTTGTACTTCTCAATACTTCCATCGGCTTAATGTTTTATCTTGAAGATCCATTTGGAATATACCATACATCATTTTTCATTATTGGATTGGTATTCTTCCGTCATAGCTTCTACCCATTCTTTATTTTGGACAACTACTTCAAAACAAGTAGGTTCTTGTCTACAAGATCACACATCAAAGCCACATAACTAGGAAATGGCTTTGGCTTCTTGCTCTACCTTATGGAGCCTTCTAGAGCACCTTACCTTTCTGCTTCTTGAATAATCTCACGGGCCTAAGCTGGCTTTCTTTTGTGGGAGATATTCATGTGGGGAGGTTCTTGGGGCTCCAACATATCATGTTCTTCCGGAATCTCATCATCAAGAGAAGGTGCAACTTCTTTCATTGGTTTTGTAGCTCTGGAAGCTACAACTTCTTCATATGTTTCTTCAGGTTGGCACTTTCTTGACTTCTTGAGAGCTGCATATTCATCAAAGGTTACATCCCTACTAATTTCCATATGATGGTAACCCGATATATAGATTCTGAAGGCCTTGGAGACCTCACAATACCCAACAAATATTCCTCTCTTTCCGGAAGGATCCAACTTGGTTCTTTTCTCTTTCGGTATATGAACAAACACCAGACAACCAAATATCATGGGGTGAATTACCTCTGGTTTCTTTCCTGTGAACATTTCTTCAGGGGTCTTCAATCCAAGTGCATTATGGGATATTTTGTTATGGACATATATTGTTGTCCTTGCTGCTTCAACCCGTAAGTGCATAGGAAGATCTTGATCATGGATAAAGGTTGCTTCTGAGTGACCTCTCAGTTTATACAAGCCACCCTCTAGTGACAGATACATCTTCTAGAGAACATATTCTCAACTTCTTCTTTTGCTAACTTCATGGCAGGTTCTTCTTCTTCTTCTTCTTCTGCTAAGTTAGCATGATGTCTTTTGTTATTCTTCCTCTTATATTCTTCTTTTTTTGTCGGACAATTTCTTGCAATGTGTCCTATCTTATCACAATGGTAACATTGATAAGAGGAGAAATATTTCTGCTTGTAATCTCCCTTTTTATTCTTTTGAAACTTCTTAGGAGGATAAGACCCCTTATGAGTTTCCTTCTTGAAAAGATGCTTTCCTTTTCTTCTTCTTGTATGAGTAGCTAGAGCATGGTCATCATCTCTAAGTAGTGCTTCTCAGTTAGCTACTCTAGCTTCTTCTTGAACACAATCTTCCCATAGGATATCAAATTTTAGGCTTTCCTTCCTTGCACAAATTGTCTGGATGAAGGAGTCCCATGGTCTAGTAAGACCATTAAGAGCGGTCATTACTAGTTCAATTTCATCAATCTTGTTTTCAATTGCTTCTAGTTGTTCTTTGAATCGAGAGACCCTTGTGAAGTATTCATGGATAGATTCACCCTTGCTCGTCTTTGTACTTTTGAGTTGGGCTCTCAAGTTCATCTTTCGATTGATGTTTCTTCCTTCATACATTCCAAATAGGGCATCAAACATCTCCTTAGGTGTATCCTTAGAGGATACTTGAGGAATCAAGTGATCCTTGATTCAATCACCTATGATCCTCGTGGCTTTAATCATGTCTTTATTGTACTTTTATTTTGCTTCATCTTCTTCGGGCTCCGACACAACTCCCTTGATAAACTTTGTAAGATCATTCTCTTCTAGAATGGGTCCTATTTTGTATTTCCAAGCACAGAAGTTTTATATGCCTTCCAACTTGTCATCAAGCTTAGTGCTTGGAGAAATCTCGTCTCGAAGATCAAAAAATGAAAAATTCTCAAAAATGAAAACTGTACTCACCAAAAGATGTACTTGACTGAGGCGAGTATGATGGTACAGTCAGTTTCTGAAGAATCCAAATTCTAACCCTTGAAACTGGACTTGCAAGAACCTGGACTGCAATTTCTGGTTATGTTTCTGGTTTTCTGGTTTTTTGGTTTCAAGCCAAACCAGGGCTTGACTTTTCGGAGGATCTACCCACTGAAAAACTTCAATCTTGGTGCCAAAAGATGCACCTAGGAGGGGCGCACTTCCCTATGTCACTTGCACTCAAAAATTCCACTTTATTAGAAAACCCTAATTTCCTTGTCCGAAGAAGGAGAGAGATTTACCTCGTGAAAGCAGCTCTTTTCAGGCTAGCTATGATACCATGTTAAGTTTTCTATGCTGCCATAGCTTAAGTCCTAACTTGATTAGCATTTAATACATTTTCAGAATAACAGCATAAAGAGGATCACTGAAAAAAACACAATCACAAGGTACACAGCAATTTATTTTGGGAAAACCCTAAAGGGAAAAACCCAGCAAAACTTCCTCAATATAGATTACCAGTATGCAATGACCAAAGAACAAGGTCTCATAGATAGAGAGACCAAACCCCAACCATAAGAGCCAAAACACCAAAGGCACTGGTCCTCCTCCTTCTCTGTCTCTCCTCCTTTCTCTCTCTTGCGCAATACAAGTGTGAGTGAGTGTGTACAAATGAGGCAAGGCGCCTCCCTATTTATACTAATCTTCCCAACTGACTTTTTCCCTAACGGAGCCGACCTGTCTAACTAACAGGGCCAACCTACCTGGGAAATACCACAATAATAAATATATTATTCTTTTCTGGGTGATATTGACCCAACTTACTACTAAAGGTTTACCTCTTGACTTTTACATGACCTTTTACATCAGTAACATCTCCCGAAGGAGGAATAATAATAATGTGAAGTACAAGTAGAATATTCTTCGAAGTTACATTATTTCAACAACATCAAATCAGGGCAGTGAACTGAAGGCAGAGATCCATGCCACTTCAAATTCTAAATTAGTGAGACCTCAGGCTTCCTCTCAACCATCCCAACCCCAAAATAGGTAGACCAACCTCTTCAAGACCCCAGAGGTGCTGCTGCTCCAGGCTCCAGCACAGACACCATTAATCCAATAGTCGGATCAGCTCTAGCCGATCCCAGAGTCAGGCTTCCCCGGGACAAAGAACTACTCTCCAAGATCAGCCAAGCAATCAATCTTTCATCTGAAGTTTCTTCCCTACAGCCTTGGATGTTAGGAAGGTTGGACTTCCTCGATCCTATGCTCCCCTCGGGATCATGAAGCCAGCCCCCCGCTGCCCCAAATACTCTCCAGAGGAAATGATCCGACGATGCATCAACCTTTCATGCTGATTAATTACTCCAACCAGGAGCCTACTCTTTGGCCCCCTCACTCTGCCTCAAAAGCTAGCTCCAGCACGCCTTGACACTATTAAGACTTCAGTACGTAGTGATCAAACCTGTAACTATTAAACGTAGAAGACTGAAAAAACTTGAGGAACTCTTAAAACTGCTTCTACTGCTAGATCTGAAAACATGTCTGCTAACTGAAAAGCACTGATACAAAAGAACTTACAGTGCTCAGAAAATCATCTTTGCTTTCCTTAAATAACTCAGAAAAGGAAAACAGTGCACACACTTGCTGGTAAACTGAATCAATAACCACAGAGAGACATGTGTACTGGTGCGCCCTATTTAACTGAATCAAACCCTATTCTATTCTAGGGAAGTGCGCCCAGGCTACACGCAGAAATTGCCTATAACATAGCACCTCACTCCTAGAATAATGCATCCTAGTCAAAACCTGGAAACCTCATCTGCTCACACTAATTTTAGGACTGAAGTGCAGATCTAATCTAGAAGACTAGAATGGAACTAAAAACAGAAATAATACTTCTATCTATGATTGGCACATGAACGCATGCTGCATTCATATACCTTCAATATTGGATCCTTAAACACTGATGTGCCCTTCACCTACTGCTACAGACCACTACAGATACATTATTATTGCTGCTACAGATACGTTGGCGAGGTACTTTCAAAGCAACTGGTAGGTACATCCTCTCTTTTGTATTGCACCTCATTGCAGCTTTTAACATTTAGCATGTACTTGTACCTTCTATTATAGCTTCTTTTAGCTAGATACTTAGATCTTTTATCTTTATCTGCTTTGATAGCATCAATATAGTAATTGCTTTCGCACTCCCACTATATGCATACTTTGAATGTACCTTTTCAATCCTATGTGGGAATTAGTTAGACATTAATAGAACTATCTTATCCTATCCTTGTTCTTACTTGGACATGTGCTTCTACAATGCATATACATGGGATTCCTTCCTGTTCAAGTTCTTCGAAATGTATCTATGTCTTTTTTTTAGTCTATCACATTTTCTGGTGGGTCTTCTTGTAGTTTGATGTCGGTACTACCTTCTCCTTTTCATTGTAGAATACTCATCGTCTTTGTACTAGTTATTGGCAGCTGGCAGCAAAATGATTCACTGCGCTTCTTTCAGTTTCCTTCATATGTAATGACTTGGGAATCCCTTTCACAAAATATTAAAGTTTTTCCTATTCCAATGACTTTTACACAAAATTTTAAAATGCCTAACATTTTTGCGTTACAAACTTTAATGTCCAAATGGGTGAGGTCGGATGGTAAATACCTTGGGATGACCATGTTCAAATCCCATAGAGGACATGTTGTGCAGTAAGGCATGAAAAAGGTAACTTGTAGCACATTAATGCAAAAGTTGAAATTCATGACTACCCACAAATTAAACAAAAGTGTTTACACTTGGTAAAAAAATCTTACAAACTTTAATAACTTGCTTGTTGAAACCCTTTTGGCCCACAAACACCAATCAGTTTAATTGTAGATTCTGACTCTGATTATATTTAGAGATGCATAATCATATGAGAGAGATGAGAGATAATAACACAATCATACAAGAGAGATGAGAGCCAAGGAGAAAAATTATTTCATTAATCAGGGTTGTCGAATACATGGCTTTGTTTTATATGCCATGTAATAAGTTATTAAAACACCACCCTTATAACCAACTTATAAACTAAGAATCAGGACACATCCAACTGGGGGCCGATGTCTGAATCCCACATATCGGACATGGACACATTAGGCACATCCTAAAACAAAAAAGGACATTTGTCAAACATGGGTTGGGCATGTGCCTTAGATGTGTCCCACATGTCCAGACTCTAAAAAAGTATTTTCATTCTATTTTCTTACTGTCAGCTGTAGGAAAAGATCTCTCACGGTCTCATTGTACAAGTGAAGGATAAAATCAAGATTTGAAGGGATTCCAAGTGTTTTGTAAATGTTCTAGTTTCTAAAAAAAAATGGATCTTTATATCTATATGTCATTTTTGTATTTGTAATTTTTTTAATGACCCCTTAACAACACTTTATTTATTATTAAGACTCCTAACATATTAGGGGTTACTTATGTTGAAATATTTAACTTCGAAGAATATTCTAAATGTATTTTATTTATGTAATCTATCGAAGATGTTTTATTCCTCTGTCGAGATGTTACTATTGTATTTGGTCATCATAGAGTCATGAGGTAAAACCTCCATTGTAAGTCGGGTCAATAGAACCCTCCAGAATATAATATTATATTGTTTTGTGTCTTCCTAGGTGAAGTCAGCCCAGTAAGTTTGTTGGGGCCGACCTGTTAGGGAAAAAGTCAAGTGGAAGATAAAGTATAAATAGAGGAGGTGTGTTCCTCATTTGAATACACACACACACTTGTGTATAGCGCATAGGAGAGAGAGAGAGACATATCTGCAAAGAGAAGGAGCACCTGTTAGGGGTTTTATCTTTGTACTTTTGATACATCTATATAGAGGAAGTTTTGTTGGGTTTTCTTCCCCTAGAAGGTTTCCCAAGATAAATATGTGTCTATCTTGGGATTGAGTTTCTTTCAGTGATCCTACATATGTTATTGTTGTGAAATTGAATTGAATACTAATGATATCTAGCTAAGCATATGGAATCTTAACATGGTATCAGACCTAGCCTGAATAGAACAACTTTCACAAGGTGAAACTGTCTCTCCTCTCCCTCCATCAAGAAATTAGGGTTTCTGTCAAAGTTGGAATTTTGGAGATCTGATTGAATAGAAAGTTGTGCCTCCCTAGAGCGCATCTATTAATCCCTCGATCGAAATTTTTAAGTGCGTAGATCTCTAGGAAATTCAAACCCTAGTTTGGCTTTGGACCAGAAAACTGCAAAAAACCAGACAACCAAAAAACTGCAGATCAGAATCTCACAAGTCAATTTTGAGAGGTGAAGATTTGGAATCTCCAAAAACCAAGTGTACCAGTCAACTCACCTTAGTCAAGCGCATCTCTTGGTAAGGTCAGTTTTGCATTTTGAGAAATTTCATTTTTCAGTGACCTTCTGGATAAGATGGCCCCAAGCACTAAGCTTGAGGACAAGCTACAAGGCATAGAGAATTTTTGAGCATGGAAATATATGATTGGTCTCATTCTTACAGAGAATGATCTTGACAAATAGATCAAAGGAGAAGTTGCAGAACCTAAAGAGGGTGAAGCTAAGGAGAACCACAAGAAGGACCTGATTAGGGCAATGAGGATCATTGTTGATTCTATCAAAGATCACTTGATTCCTTGAGTGTCATCCAAAGAGACCTCGAAGCCTGAAGGAGATATATGATGCCCTATTCAAAATGTATGAAGGAAGGAACATCAATAGAAAGATGAATTTGAGAGCTCAATTGAAGAGTACCAAGATGAGCCAAGGAGAATCCATCCAAGACTACTTCACAAGGGTCTCCCAGTTCAAGGAGCAACTAGAAGCCATTGGAGACTCCCTTGATGAAGATGAACTAGTTATGACTGCTCTCAATGGTCTCACTAGACCTTGGGATTCATTCACCCAAACTATGTGTGCCAAAAAGAAAAGCATGAAGTTTGACATTGTATGGGAAGATTGCATCCAAGAGGAGGCTAGAGTAGCCAATAGAGAAGCTCTACTTAAAGAAGATGATCAAACCCTAGCAACCCATACCAAGAGAGAAAGAAGTCAATCTAACTTCAAGAAGGAAAGCCACAAGGAGTCTCAACCTCCCTAGAAGTTCCAAAGGGCAAGAGGAAACAATCAAAGGAAAAACTACTCCAACTTTCAATGTTTCATTTGTAATAAGATAGGACACATTGCCAGAAATTGTCCATTGAAGAAAGAGGAATACAAGAAGAAGAACAAAAGATATCATGCACATCTAGTTGAAGATGAAGATGAAGAAGAAGAGGAAGAAGGACCTCAAAGAAAACAAGCAAAAGAAGAAGATGCAAAACAGTATATATTATTCTCTGCACTCTCTAGGTATGTGAAACCTAGAGAAGATACATGGCTTATTGATAGTGGTGCTTCAAAGCACATGACAGGACAAAAGAAAACTCTATCAAAACTTGAAAAGAAGAACTCTCCTCAGAAGGTATCATTAGGAGATGACTATCAATATCCTATCAAAGGAATTGGTGAAGCAAGCTACAAGCTTGATTCTGGAACCACAGGAAGATGAAATCTTATATGTACCAGGTTTGAAGAAGAACTTACTTTCTATCTCAGCATTAGATAAGAAAGGATATAGGGTTGCATTTATAGATGGACAAGTACTTATGTGGCCCAAAGGAAAATTAATTGAAGATGCAGTTGTCATTGGTGAAGAAGGAGGATTATATAAACTCAAGGGACATTCGAAAACAACCCTTGTTCAAGAGACCACTAGCACAAGTGAATTATGGCATAGGAGGCTTGCTCACATCAACTACAAAGCACTACCCCATGTGAGCAAAGTAGTGACAGGTTTACCAGATTTGAAGATCAATCATGAAGGAACTTGCAAAGGATGTGCAAAAGGAAAGAATATCAAGAATCCATTTTTGAAGAGTGAAACAAAGACTAAAGAAAGACATGGATATATTTCTTGAAAACAAAGAATGAAGTATTCGGAAAATTCAAGGAGTTCAAAGCCTTGATAGAGAATCATTCAAAAAGAAGAATCAAGACACTCGGAATAGACAATGGTGGAGAATATACTTCAAAAGAGTTTGAATCCTTTTGTAAAGAAGCTAGAATCAAGAGGGAACTAACCACTCCCTACAATCCTCAACAGAATGGTGTTGCGGAAAGAAAGAATAGGACCATTATGGAAGCAGTGAAGACAATGATACATGATCAAGATCTTCCAATGCATCTATGGGTTGAAGCAGCAAGAACAGTAGTTTATGTACATAATAGATTATCCCATAGTGCCCTTGGATTCAAGACTCCAAAAGAAATGTTCATAGGAAAGAAGCCTGAAGTGAGCCACCTCAAGATATTTGGTTGCCCAGTATATGTTCACATTCTGAAAGAAAAGAAAACCAAGTTGGACTCTTCCGGAAAGAAGGGAATATTTGTTGGATACTGTGAAGTCTCCAAAGCCTTCAGAATATACATTCCAAGATTCCATCACATGGAGATTAGTAGGGATGTAACATTTGACGAAGCAGCAGCTTTCAAGAGATCCAGAAAGTGCCAACATGAAGAAGTATATGAAGAAGATGTACCTCCCAGAAATATAGAAGTTGCACCCTCCCCTAAAGAAGAAACATAAGAGGACCATGATAAGCTAGAACCTCAAGAACCTCCTACTATGAATATATCATGAAAGAGAAAGCCTGCTTGGGTAAGAGAAATTATACAAGAAGCAAAGAAGTATGGAGCTCTAGAAGGCTCCACAAGATTAAGCAAGAGATCAAATCCATTTTCCAGTTATGTAGCTTTGATGTGTGATCTTGTAGATCAAGAACCTACCAGTTATGAAGAAGCTATGCAGAAGAAAGAATGGGTAGAAGCAATGACGGAAGAATACCAATCAATAATGAAGAATGATGTTTGGGATATAGTTCCCAAACCAGAAGGCAAGAGTGTGGTATCTTCCAAGTGGATCTACAAGATAAAGCATGCAGCTGATGGAAGTATTGAGAAATACAAAGCAAGGTTTGTGGCTAGAGGATTCTCTCAGAAAGAGGGAATTGATTATGAAGAGACATTTGCGCCAGTAGCAAGGTACACCTCCATTAGAACCATCATGGCACTTGCATCCATGATGAAGTGGAGTTTATACCAGATGGATGTGAAGACAACCTTCCTGAATGGTGTTATTGAGGAAGAAGTGTACATAGAACAGACACAAGGATTTGAAGTTGAATACAGATAGACTCACGTATGTAGGTTGAAGAAGGATTTGTATGGACGAAAGCAAGCTGCTAGAGCTTAGCATGGAAGGATAGATAGTTTTTTTACAAGCTTGGGCTTTACCAAAAGTAAATCTAACCCTAACCTTTACTTTAACGTTATGGATGATGAACCTGTCATATTATTGTTGTATGTGTATTATTTATTTCTGACAGGAAATGAGAAAAAAATTGTAGAGTGCAAGAAGAAGCTCGCTGAAGAATTTGAGATGAAAGACCTTGGATTGATGCACTATTTTCTAGGTCTGAAAGTATGGCAGAGCCCAAAAGGAATCTTTCTCAACCAGGGAAAGTATGTTGTGGAAATATTAAAAAGATTTGATATGTTGAAATGTAAAACCATGGCCACACCCATGGAAACCAACCTGAAGTTGTTATCTGATGAATCATCAAAGTTAGTGGATGTAACTCAGTACAGACAGATTATTGGGTCGTTGATGTATCTAACGAATACTAGGCCAGATATATGCTTTGTTGTGAACACCTGAGTCAGTGTCTAGTTAAACCTAGACATGTTTACCTGATAGCTGCAAAGCATGTGATGAGGTACCTGAAAGGTACAATAGACTTTCGTCTATATACTATGTTGGAGATCATGACTACAGATTGTATGGTTACTCAGATGCAGACTGGGCTGGAAGTGCCTCAGACAAGAAGAGCACCTCAGGTGGATGTTATTGTCTAGGATCGGCCATGATCTCATGGTTTAGCAAGAAGCAGTCCAGTGTTGCTCTCAGCACAGCTAAAGCAGAGCATATAGCATCTTGTTTTGCTAGTTGTGAAGCCATATGGCTTCGAAAGCTAATGTCAAGTCTATTTGACCTGAAGTTGGATACCACAATGATTCTATGTGACAACCAGAGTTGTATAAAGATGACGGAGAACGCAGTGTTCCATGACAAGTCGAGGCACATAGAAATCCAGTATTTTCACATACGGGATATGGTACAGAAGGGAGCTATAAAGCTCCAATATGTGAGTATCGATGAGCAAGTTGATGATGTGTTAACTAAGCCTCTGTCTCGAGTAAAGTTTGAATACTTCCGTGACAAGCTTGGTGTGGTTCGAAAGGACCTTCCTCGAAAGGAGTAGTGATGATGATGTTGGAGACCATCCTCGTAAGGGGTAGCAGTGATGATGATGATGCAGACCCTCCTCGTAAGGGGGAGCAGTGATGATGATGTTGCAGACCCTCCTCGAAAGGGGGAGCAGGTTGATGATGTTGCAATGGGATTGTATCATCCCTGAACATTAGTCCTAAAGTGATCCGTAGACTTTTGTCTCTATGTTGTGGTGGATTGTATCATCCTTGGACATAAATTGGTGGATTGTATCATCGAATGGGATAGCTCCTCTACCACACATCTGCATAAATTGGTGGTGAGGGTGCTTTCATAGGTCAAGATAGGTTGGGATCCTATCAAATGGGATTGCTCCTCTACCACACATTTGCATAAATTGGTGGTGAGGGTGTTTTCATAGGTCGTTAACACTTCTTTTGCAAAGAGGTGTTGGGGCACCTATAGCTTCATCCATGGAGTGAAGAGAAACAACCAAGATGTAGACCGAACAAAAAATCTCGGTTTATGTGCACTACAACTTGAGGTTGTTGTCCCATTATTGTCAAGTGGCAAAGAATGATAAAACATATGTGACTTGGGACAACCCAAAATAGGTTACCTTGGAAGATCAACAAGTTTCCAGATGCATGAGACTTGACTTTATCTTCACAACGTCCAATGTTGGGGGGGGGGGCATGTAGTTGTTGGTAACTTGGCATTAGAGGAAATTTGGGGTCTGAAATGGGCCTTATAAGAAAATGTGCCAACAATAAATTTTTGTGAGTTGGAATTCAAGAACTAATAGAATTTCAATAAAATGAGTCAACCATAATGGTTGACTTGACATATTTGTCATAAAAAAACCTACTTTTTTTGTTCGTATTTTCAACATATCTCCCTTTGTTTTTACTCAAATTTCGAGCGGGAGGGCTTGCTTGATGCGAAAAAGAAGCTAGAAGTTTCTTGTGGCTAGAGGAAAGCTTAGTAGATACTAGATTTATCTATCTTTTCCTTGTTTAGAATTTAGTCTCTAGAACTTAGTACTTTGTCTTTATTATGGTCTATTTTGTAAACATTGTATGATAGTTTAAATTTAGACTTTAAAATTTGAACCCACCTTTGAACTGTTGACTGCATCTTACAACTCTTTGGTAATGAATATGATTCTCTTTTTCATTTTGTGCTTGATATTATCTATTACAATTTGTTGATAAAAAATGTTATATGTTGAAACTTTAAGGTGGATGTTGGGGTTGATAATCGATCATTTAAAGACAATATTATAAGTTATAATTGCTAAATGATTGATGTTATACATGTACTAAATGGTTCATGTTTTAATAACCATCATTATTCCAATAGTTAGATCTATGTTTTCTGCAGCTAATTCACCATTTTACATGTTTTTTTTAATATATATGTATGCATCAAAATATATTAAAATATGTATTATATAAAAAAATGCTCCCAAAAGCTTTTTGAGAATTGTGCTTCTCACTCTCAACGGCCTTGGTCATATAGGTGCTAAGCGGCCAACATTAGGTGTCATCAGAAAGAACTTGATTGTCGGTCACAAGTAATTATAATTTTTGTAACTAACAAGTGCAGCATCTCTAAAGTGCAAAATTGAAAATAGAGACACCACCTTTAAACATGTTTGATAAAATTAATGATGACAAAAAAGAAGACCAAAACATCAGAAATACAGGAGAAATATATTCACAAAATGCACCAAAATCACAAAAGGGTTGGGGACCTGTACACCCAAGTGGATTGCACCTGCAAATCCAAGCTTTAGAGCGAGTTCTCTAAGAGATTTTATTAAGATGTAAATGTAGTTTTCATTGATAAAAGAGATAGAATGCGTAAAAGAGAGGGGAAACCACCCATTTATACAACAAGTGTGAAGCTCTAATTTGTGGTCAAAGCAATCTTTATGGGGTAATAGGCCCTTATTGATACTCATCATTAGCCCTTATTTAACATAATTGGTCTTGTACACCAATACAACTAGCATAGATCCATCTTAAACCAGATCTATTAAGCACTGTGAGGGATCCAATTTCTTGAGGTGTAAATTCTTTTTACACATCAAGAAAAAATTTACACCTCAAGAAATTGGGTCCCTCTCGATGCTTGATAGATTTGGCTTTAAGATGGATCTATGTTGGTTTTAATGTTTTGATTTTATGATCCAACATGATGTAAGTATTTTTTTAACTAGACATCTAGCCAACATGTTCATATTATTTTGTTAAATTTATATTTTTTAGCCAACATGTAATTTTTATTATTTATTTTAATTTTTGTAACATTACATTATTTTACATGACAACATCTCCCCCATACTTGGCTATAAAGCACCTCACTACTCCCTGTGCAACAATATATCCATTCGTAAGGACTTAGGACCAGTGAAGCACAACTCGTCCAAGACTCGCAAGTACCCACAAGTCTTCCTGAGTCAAACCTTAAAACAAGTAATTGTTGCATACTCGACACTAACTTGTCTACTCACAAGTACTTGGCACTGAATCTATCGAACTCACCTAAATTCACCTAAAGTCAACTCAGAAAAAAAGGGCAAATTTTCATGAAAATCCAATTATTGTTAATGGCATTCCATTGTTTGTATCATGACAAATTGTTCCTCAGATGGCAGACTTTGTCACCAAGAGATGAGGTGGTCTGTAAAAATTAAAAAACAGATCGGATTTGTTACTTATATATGATCTAGATTTCAATAAATAAACTTGAACTTATTAAGAAAACAAAGAAAGTGAAGAACAAAATGTTCAATCAAAGTTGATTCTAACTTTGTTGAAGTCAAGATACAAGCAAAAGCAGTGTTACCAACATCGGCCGAGAAATCGCCGATGTCCGAGAAATCGCGAGTTTTTCAGCTCGGCGATTTTTTCTCAAAAAATCGCCAAAAAAATCGAGGCGATTTTTTCCCGATTTTTGCCCGATTTTTTTCCGATTTATCCCGAGATATTGCCGATTTTTTCCCCATTTTTTCCCGATTTATCCCGAGATATTCCCGATTTTTTCTAAAGCTGAAATTGAATATTTTTGTATTTTTTTAAGTTTGCCGATTTATTGCCGATGTTTGCCAATGTGTTGCCGAGATATCCCGAAACGATGTTTCCTAGACCCTGCCGATTTTTTCGCCGCGCCGATGTTTGCAACACTGAGCAAAAGCTCTAAAAAAATTGCCATTAAATTAAACACATTAGCATGCGTTTGTTGGGAAATTAAACATAAAGCTCAACTGTGTGAGGGCATTGTTTTCCAAATAATCCACTATGATCTAGACCTTTACATGCAAAGAGACAGAGAGAGAGCTATTTTAAGATTTTTTCCTAATTTTCGAGTCTATGAGTCGACAAGTCACATGCCAGCCGAGTCTTTGTCGAGTCCGAGTCGTGCAACATTGCTTAGGACCATCACTTTAGCATCTTAAATTACAAAATCATGGGATTATAAGCAAACTAGCTCATTTACCTAGCCTAAATTAGCAATTTGTCATATGTTGGGTACCTCCCTATGGGGGCGTAAGCTCATATGCTGGCCCTATTAGATTTTGTGAACCAGGACTTCCTAGCACTTGTGGTCTACATGACGAAACCTCTTTGAATCTTAATGTACTTACTTTTTCTATGAAGTAAACTATGAAGCATTTTAAAAAAATAGCTCATTTGCATAAGGTTTTGTTTTCATAGAAAAATTCTTTTGTATAGGTGCACAAAAAGTGTCGTGACAATTAGTCATTCAATCATTCAATGTTAGTTAACTGACATCATCTTTCGAGGTCGATTATACTCAACGATGATAAACTCGTCAATGTAGATTCCCACAAACGATAGTTTACTTGTCAGTGTCCATTAGGACAAAATAAAACATCAATGAGTATATTTGATAATTAACTGATTTATACGTGATTTCACATCTTACATGAACATTACAAACTATTAAGCATAAACCATGTCCACCTAACATAATCGATCTACAAAATTCCAGCACACTTTCTAAATCCAATTCAATAAGAAATGCACAAGTTTTAGTTTTCCTACAATTTATTGGAATCCGATCCATCAAATTGAAGGAAACAATTGTAGATTAAGTTTTGGAATGATTTAGCCTCTAGAAAACCAAAACAGAATTATAAGAATATCTAGGATTCCACCACAAATGTGGGTAAAAGTCTTTAGTTGGCCCCATTAAGGACTCCAAGCATTACAGGTGATTGTACTAGATTTTAGGCCTACTTACTCTTGCAAGGCTTGTCAAAGTTGATGTCATTCGACCATGAACCATAATAGTTAACTTTAGGGGTGTTCAACCAAAGATCTATTTTATTATTATGGTAGCAATGGGTCATATGACAGGACTCTAAATCACCTCATAGATCCAAACCAATGCTATGGGGGAGCGCGCCCCCCCCCCCCCCCCCCCCCCCCCCCCCCCACATCACTCTCGCTCCCAAAGCTTGCTCCCTTCGGGAGCTCACTCCCAAAACGCTCCCAGTCTTAGAAGCGTGCTCCCGACCTCTCCTATACTAAAAGCTCATATACTAGGTTGATCATTTGATGACAATGTTATGGTACCTCCCTTCGTTGCTAAGTTCCTATAAAAGTTGCTATGGTTGATCATGTGATGACAATGTTATAAGTTATAACTACTAGACAATGTTCCACAGTGGCGCGTCCCCCAGGATCAAGAACGCGCCCCCTCGCTTCCCCAAGCTTCTGGGACGGTGAAACTCTTGGAGAAATGTTTCCCCATGTCCCCCTTTTGGGGGAAACTCGGGGAAACTCGTTTCCCCTAGTTTTTGCTAGCACGGAAAATGCGTTTCCCCCAGTGTTCCACCAAGTTTCCAGGGCGCGGGAGCGTGGGAGCGGGGAAACGCACATTGGGGATGTATAGAGACACCCCAAAATTTTGGGGTATTTAGGGGGACGAGGAGGCAGGGGGCATCGGGGTCCCTAACACAAGGGGGGCGGTCTCTAGAATTATAAAAAAATAGAAAAATAATAAAAATATGAACCCCAACATATAAACATATCAATTCCTCATCCCATCACCATTTGCATACTAGCATCCTTGTGTTCCTGAAGAATTTAGTGTAATGTAAATGTAATCGTTATAGCCAAGCATACCATATCAATGTTTGTTTCTTTTTATTTGTTTCTATTTCAATTTATAATGACCATTTAGTGTAAAATCCTAAAATTTAAGATGACCCATTTCTTTTTTAGGTAGAAAAAATTAAAAAATTGAGGGGGGTGGGGGCTTGTGGGAGCCCCCCAATCCAGGAAACTCCTAGCCTTACGTTTCCCCAAGTTTCGCGGAAAGGGGGGCGCTGGGAAACATTTCCCATGGAGCCTCCCATCCCTCAGGGCGTGGGAAGCGCTGGGGACGAGCCCCCGACCCTAGGAGGCGCGTCCCCGTGGAACACTGGTTTCCCCCCTAGGGTGGACTTCTAGGCATCCCCTCCCCCACATCCCCCTTCGTGGGGGTATGCCTAGAAGCGCCCGCCCCCCACCCCCCCGGGGGGACGCCTTGAAGCCCCCCAATTTTTATATTTCTGATTTTTCAATAAAAATAATTACATAAAAATTAAAATTAAATTAAATTAAATGATAAATGATGAATTAGATTAAATTGATATAAAAAAATTAAATGGATTAAAAAAGATAAAACTCAATTAAATCCTAAATCAACTAATTCCTAAAGGTAAAACTCAATTAAATCCTAACTCAACTAAATCCTTGATGCTTGCAGCGTATTTGATCATGGTGTTGATCCATTTTAGCTACTTTTCATTGTTTAAGTTTCTAGTTTTGACTCTAGATAGTGGATACTAGATATTGGTGACAATCCTTGACTCTTTACTATTTAGTATTGTCTGAGAAATTTTAATCTACTATCAGACTTCACTTTTGTCTATTTCACTGTTCTAACTTCACTATGTTAAGTTCTTAATGGTTCAATATCTATTTAACTATTTCAAACTTCATAGTATGTTGCATTATCTTTTATAAATGAGAAATCTGAATTTAGATACACATTGCATAATGATAAAGATGATATTTAATTTTCAGTATTTAATAATTTATTTTTTACATGGTAATAGTCAGTAGTAACATGCTTCAGTATCATTTACAAATTGAAATTCGAAATTTGATGAGATCCATAATGATTATTTTAGTTTTTAGTTTTACATTTTACATGGTAATAGTTATTGTTAGGATTTATCATTTTATATTTTAAATTAATTTTTATGACATCAATGTTGCTTCATTTCCCCGAAATTTCCCTAAAATTTGGGGTGGCTTCCACATGCCCCCCTTTTGCGTTTCTCTGCTCCTGCGCTACCTTGTCCTGGAAACTCCGTGGAACATTACTACTAGATGATTGATGTTATATGATTTAATACATGTTTTTTATAGCTAATTTAACATCTTACATGTTTTTTAGACATAAATCCATCAAAATATATTAAAATATATACTATATAAAAAAACACTCCTGAAACAGGAGTTTTTGAAAATTTTGTTTCTCGCTCCACTCCCGCTCCCCGCTCCCAGCAGTGTAGATCTAAAAACTATGATCACCCTCCTTTTTTCTATTGGATCTTGTTGAAGGAATTATACCTCTAGTTTTGGGTAGAGATATATCTTTGATTGGATGGATCACTCCTTTGAGCATAGACTCACACTCTCGTGGAATAGTTCTTTGATTTAAAGTGGACTTATCTATTGCATGGTCATCAAGAACTGTGTTCACACTAAGAATTTTAAAGGGTTTGGGGTTTATATCGTTAACAAACACCGGCATTCTCCTAACTGCTGATTTCTGACTAAATTATAGAGTGTTTGCATTTGTAAAATTCATGAAAGTTTGTGCATCATTCCAACTCCTCAAAGCAATACACTTCTGTATATCTCAAAATATAAGATCAGAGAATAGATTTTCAAGTTAGCAGTAGCACTTGATTGCTCCAGATGAATGACTTTGATAACTTTCTATATGCAATCATATCAATACCTCTTGAATGCGCCAAAATTATGACTACCCATAACCAAAAGATCTGCTGGCAACTTTGAAGTTGTCTCACAAATGAGCTCCTTGGCTTCACCTACAAGAACCATTTTCTCCACTTCCACCTGAAGATGTAAAGATAAAAAACTATTAATACATATTCTACTTTATCCATAAAATTCTCAACTCTCCTGGACTCGTTCATTAAGAATACTTGTCAATGCTGCAAGAAAATTATAAAACAGTTTTAACACTGCTATGATACTGAAAATAAAATTATGGCAATTGAATGGATCCAAATCTTAAAACATACAAACCCTAGAAAAGAAAAAAGCAAGAAAATATCAACAAAAGTATTCAAGTAATATGAATACATTAAGGAAACAAACTGAAGACACACATTTCTCTCAGTCCATATTCCTTCTGCATGTGTCATTATAGCTTCAGTAATACGCTCCTGGTGAGCTTCAATAGCTGCTGCAAATGCCGGTACCTCAACATCAGCTGCATAAAAGTTAGATAATCAGTAAATTTCTTCAATCTGTGTTCATTTGAAAAAATTGCAAATCGTACCAACTTGGCATAGATTACCAGCTGCCTGATCAATGACTTAAATTCAGTTGCTGTAATAGCATTGGAAGGTTTAATTCCAGACAATTTTACTTTAATCAAATGAAAAGAAGACCCATGGGTTAGCTCAATCAGTTGAACCATTCAACCAAAGCATGTTGCCAACAGGGAGGCCTGAGGTCACAGGTTCAAATCCAGTCGAGTCCCTCAAGGTTACCATCCACTATTCTGGCTGTTGGTTGAGCCGTCCTCTAGCCAGATATTCCAGGGAAGAGAGGGGATCCTGCAAGGTTTTCCTTGGAAAAAAAATCAAATAAAAAGAAAAAATATATACATTTACTACTTCACCTGACAGGTTTAAGTTGATTAAACAATAACATCCATCCAAATAATCCTACATAGAAGAATTGTGTTTCCCGAGACATGGGTAGGCCTAGGAGACGGTACTTGAGAGAATATCGTCCTAGTTGATTGAATATTACTTCACAATGCCCACTTTCAGAAGGGGTGCTCTCATGTACAAGGTTTTTCCTTTCGAAAGCAAGGAAAAAGAAGGGGCATCAACTACAAATGCTACACACCAAAACCTGAACCAAAAAGGTTGAAAAAGCACCAGAAAATACTTGAACCAGAATGGAACTACACATGCTATTTTCAATTGTATGGCATTTCTAACAACTAGCTATAACAATTAACTTTTGAAGTTCAGAGGGAATGCTCTGGTTCTGACTGGGCTACTGGTTAGAATAGGAACCAGCAGGCTCTTATCCTTCAATCTGCAGAGAAAGGTCGGACAGAAATTGGGTCATTGTAGAAAGTAGAAATAGTGCAACAGAGTGGTTGCAATGAATTAGAGCAATAAGGAGTGTTGCTGTGACAGACTTAGTGGTGTATTAGCAGAAGCAGAATAAACCAGGCAAGAAGAATGCATTGCAGATTAGCACTATAAAACACAGTGCACTAATACTAAAGAAAAATAATAAAAACACTTCTCTATGTGTATATGCAAACTTAGCTATAAACAAGAGATCAAACAATCACCATAAGATGAAACCAGGTCCATGAGATTGCTTAACTATATAGTGTATCGCCGATACAAGGTCACTACAAAATTTAGTAGAGATCATTAACTTTGTGGAACACCATTGTGGTTCAAATCATTTATGGGCATATGGTATGACTATGGATATAGATCTCACAAAGGTACAAAGAATACAAATCACACTCTGGTATTCAGATCTAAGATGATTGTTTATAAGTACAATGAAACATATTTATCCAAGAAAAAAGATGATCAGACAATCAAGACGGTGCCCAACTGTTGAAATCAGGTCAGCTTGGGTGTGTGTTGACTTCGCCATAATTGATCGCTGGTGTGAAATGCCTAGATTGACCCACTCCACTTTGATCACTCAATTGGTCAATCGCGCTAATCCTTTAAGCTATGACATTTTGTTGGCATGGGCCATTGAGTTGTTACAGAGGTGGCACAGTGAACTGGCTGTTGACTTCTCTTCTGAACAGGCATCAATCAAAATAAGCATATTGTTGCCGCCTAAAACACACTTGGACACGGGTAAGTCTCTCAACCGTTGTGTGTGTTCCTGAGGGCAACTTATGAGTTGAGAACCCACTGTCACCTCGGTTCTAAACACTTATGTTTAGACCGCAACTCCTAAAGGCCAAGGGGGTTAGTCCCTACTTACTAAGTTCTCTTTTTGAAGAATGTTTTCTGGGAGTTGTAAATTACAAAAATGACAATCAGCGTGCAGTGATGCAAATATTTCAATGTTAAGCAAACCCTTTAACAATCAACCAGTAATGTCTGCAAGAGATAAACAATCAAATAATCAAAATGACCAGTGTTGTCTCTACTCGGGCTATGGAGTCACAATAATCAACTTCAAATAATTTTCCTAAAGCATCAACTCATTTACTTTAACAAATATACAAGAACGTGATGACTTCCAGGAAATGAACAAGTTAAAATAAAGTGCTTGCAAAGTAGAGAAATGTAAATGATTGTAACAATGTTATGCAAGTGGTCCTGTAAATTTTAGTAAATTTTATGTCTCTCTTTGACTTAGGGAATTAAGGTGTTTGTTGCAAAGAAATGAACTATTCTGGATGTCTACCCCAAGAGACTATCTCCTTCGATTAGAGAGAGAATGTTGGGTGCTCAACACAGGAATACAAGGTTCCCGTCTAGCTCCACGGGTCAAACTTGAAACTTGTTGGGTGCTCAACTAGAGGACACAAAGTGCCACGAAGCCCCCTACAGCCTCCACCCCACTAGCACCACAGGTCAAGCCTATTTTTCTCCTTTCTAATGAAGATACTTATCTGGATCAGTGTAATCATACTCGGGTAACACTCGGTGAGTACGGCGAGTCCAGACGAGTCACATTCGAAACGGTTACTCGCTGCATACTCGTGTTGCAGACTCGCGACTCGGCAAACTCGGCTGAAAGTTACCACACTCGCTGAAACTCGGGTGTACTCGCCGGACTCGCGAGTATGGAGGAGTCGGTTAAAAAAATGCCGCGAATTAGTAGGCCCGGACGTGGTTCCGTTTCCCGCTAGGTTTTTACACAGGATTTTTTCTTTCTCGCACCGCCTCAGTTTACATTGCCCGCGCTGCTCTATTTAACTGTACACTATTCAACACTGAGCATCGCATCAGCGATTTAGCACCGGCGATTCAACACTGAGCATCGCATCAGCGATTTAGCACCGACGATTCAACACTGAGCTTCAGCTCGAGGTCGGATTGCTGTTCGTGGTTGGTGGTCAGCTCGAGGTCGGATTGTTGTTCGTGGCCAGCGCGGGTTGCTCTACGAATTCAATTTTCCAGTTCGAGGTTAGTCGTTTGATTTTTATGCAATGTATTTTGTAATGTTTTGTTTTTCATTTGATTTTTATGTATGTATTTACTATTATGTAATGTTTCTTTTAAAGTTTTTTAATGGTTTTTTTTTAAGTTTTTTAATGTTTTTAAAGTTTTATTTAATGTTTTCAAACTTAGTTTTTAATGTTTTTAAAATTCGTTTTGTAAAGTTTTTTTTATGTTTTTTTTAATGTTTTTAAAGTTTTATTTAATGTTTTCAAACTTAGTTTTTAATGTTTTTAAAATTCGTTTTGTAAAGTTTTTTTTATGTTTTTTTTAATATGTTTTATATGTGTTTTTTAATGCTTTTAACCTTAGTCTTTTAACGTTTTGAAACGTAGTTTTTAATGTTTTTAAAATTCGTATTTTAAAGTTTTTTTTTATGTTTTTTTTTTATGTTTTATATGTTTTTTTTAATGTTTTTAAACTTAGTTTTTTAATGTTTTTAAATGTCGTTTTGTAAAGTTTTTTTTAATGAATTTTTATTGCTTTTTTAAATGTTTTAAGTTTTAAGTTTTATATGTTTTTTTAATGTTTTGAAATCTTTTTAATGTTTAACTTTTTATTATTCAATGTTTTTTTTTAATGTTTTAAATGTTTTAATTTTTTATTTAATGATTTAAAACTTAAAAGTATGTGTTTTTTTTAATGTGTTTTTTAAGTTTTTTTTAAGTTTTTTAAATTTTTTAAGTTTTAAATTTTTTTTTAAGTTATAAACTATTTTAAGTTTTTTTAATGTGTTTTTTAAGTTTTTTTTTTAGTTTTTAAGTTTTTAAGTTTTAAATTTTTTTTAAGTTTTAAAGTTTTTGAAGTTTTAAATTTTTTTTAAGTTTTGAATTTTTTAGAAGTTTTTGAATTCATTTAGTTTTGTTTTAATTTTTAAATCTAGTTTTGTTATGAATTTTTTGTTATAAATATTAAAAATAATCATTTTATTTTAATTTATT
>LPNX010982492.1:0-45993 GCA_001517045.1 Pseudotsuga menziesii | reverse complement strand
CGCCCCACATGTGTGCAATTAATTAAACCATTATTTAACTGAATGTAGAGAGCTAGAACTGATTGTAACTGACTCCTAACTTGGCTTGACTAGTCATCAACTAAAGTTAACTGACCTTGGTTGGTTTCGGCACTCCCAGTTGCTTCCTAAATTGCAGGGATTGATCTAGGAGACTCCTAAACTTATGCAATCAAGTGCAATAAGTGGTAGTGAGCCTCAATTAGTGTTCCCCACACTTTGGTAACTGAAACATGTGCCCCAATTAGGTTAAGTTTAACCAATGGTGCTAATGACTATAAATAGACTGGATGGACTCCTGAATTCGACATGACTCCCGATTTAGACATATGACCAAATTTGGACAAGGGAGGATTAATAATCCTAACATGGAGAACTAGCAGCATAGTGTACCTTGAAGTTCTTGGTACCTTGTACATACTGAAGGATCCTATTGGATTACTTCCAATGGCTATCATGAGGATTATGCATACATATAGATAAAAAAAACTACATCATATTCTAAATCAGGTATAGAATGAGTAAGATAAAACAAAATCTCGACTAGCTTCCTATACAATGAGTTTTCCACCAATGGAGAGTCACTAACTTCACCTATTTTGATACTAGAAAGGGATGGGAACTTGGATGCCTTACATTCAGCCATTTTAAAATTCATTAAGATATCTACAACATACTTTTGTTGTCTTACCTTGATCCCTGTTTCATATTGAACAATTTCCAAACCAAAAAATTGTTTCAACAAGCCAAGATCAGTCATTAAAAATTCACCGTGAAAAGATGATTTGATTGAACCAATTTATTTGGTGCACCTACCCATAATCAAAATATAATAAACATATAATAATATTAACTGCAATACATCACCAATATTCTGCAAATAAAAATTAGGATCAGACTTTCATCTTATAAAGCCAAGTGAAAGCAAAAAAATTTCCATCTTGGCATACCAAGCCCTTAGGGCTTTCTTAAGGCCATAGAGAAACTTATTTAACCTGAATTCAAGAGAAGGATCCTCTTGGAAACCTTCAGGTTTATTAATATATATATTCACCTATATCTAACCATGTATAAATTAACTTTTGACATCCATGTGGTGAACCTCCCAACGCTTTCTTGCAGCAATGGCTAAAACTAGCTTGATAGAGTCCATGTTTGCAACCGATGCAAATATTTCTATATATTCCACTCCTTGGACTTGAGAGAATAATTTTGAAACCAACCTAGTGTTATATTTTATATCATACCAATCAGAATCAACTTTGGTCCTTAAGACCCATTTTCATTGCACTAGCTTCCTCTTGGGAGACAAAGAAACCAATTCCCAAGTCTCATTTCCCTGTAGAGAGTTGAACACTTATTGCACGGTAGTTTGCCATATTGGGACAATTTATGCTTACTGATATGATTTTGGATCAGATCCAACCATCATGAGACATTTCTCATCAATATACACTTTACTTGCAAAATAAGCAGTGTGAAATTTTGATCTAGTGTTCCTAGGATCTAGTGGATTGCCAACTAAATCCCCAGTTTATTCTATGGATTTCTATTCCCAATTGGGCCTAGTGGGGGAGTCATGTTAAGAAACATTATATTCATACATATCATAATCATAAATATAATAAATATCATAAAATTATTCATCTCTTACATCATCTTGTGGTGAAAGACATGAACATTCCCCTGGTGCTAGCTCGAAATATGAGGTGACTTCTTCTTCGAATTGCACACTTATTTCAATGAAAGTATTTTGTGTTTAGGGATAAAAGAGATTTTATCCCTTTGTATATTCACCATATCCCACTATGATGCAGTCCTTACTTTGTGACTACAAGTATTTTCTCTTTTCCGAAGGAATTCTAGCCCAAGCCCTTGAGCCGAAAATTATGAAATGTAAAGTATTTGGCTTTTGACCAAACCAAGCCTCATGTGGTGTTTTTCCACTCACGGATTTGTGGAGAGCCATGTTCTAATGTATGCAATACAATTTATGGATTTATCCCATATCTTAGGACTCAAATCCTTAGCCCCTTCAATCATACATATTTCCATCTCCTTGAGCACCATGTTCTTCTTTTCTGCCACACTATTTTGTTGTGGTGTGTAGATGACCGAATGTTGCATTTTGATATCACATTATTCACAAAGGTGTTGTAAATTCTTGTTCACATACTCTTTACCATTATTAGTATGAAGCACTTTGAGCTTGTTCGCACATTGATTCTCAACCAGGGCTTTCCAAACATTGAGAGTCTCAAAGAATTCAGATTTGAGTTTGAGAAAGTAAACCCAAAAAAACCTTGAGAAATCATCTATGAAGGTAAACACATACCTTGATCCTCCATATGAAGGTGTACAGAGAGGTCCAATAAGATATGAATGCACCTATACAAGCACTTAAGTATCTCTCATTTATTTCCCTTTCTCATAGTTGCACTCTGGATGTTTTCCCACCACACAACCAATGCATGCACCATTGGAGGTCTTGATAGGAGGAATCCCTTCCACCATGCCACCTTTGTTAAATGCATAGAGGTATTTTTAGTTCATATGGCCAAAACTCTCATTCCACAACTTGCTAGTTTCATTGGCATGATATAGGAGCGCTTTCCCTCTGGAGTAGGGAAGGAAATGGGAGACTTTTTGCATCCTAGCTTGATGGTCAAGAAATCCCAAAGCCACCACCTTGTTGGTAGATATTTCAACTATCTCCACCATGTCTAGAGTAAATGTTACTCTCTTGGATTCTCCAGTGTGATTAATTTGGTACGATGATAGTATATTTTCTTCCAAGTATGGTACAAACAATACATTATTGAAATACCCATCTTCAAGATCGATCCTGCCAATTCCCTTGGCATGGATCTTTGAATCATTACCAATTTGAATAGTTGGGCCACTATCTAAATACATGGATGTGAAGAAATATTTGACATAGGCAATTTTCCTTGATGCTCCCGAATCAATAATGAAGGAAGAAGAGTCTGAAGAACCAACAACCAATGCATGGCACCTCTCTTTGTTGTCTAAGATTGAACCTCCATCCTTCTTCCTTGCGCCCTCTGGGACTGGGATGTTGTTATTCTCCAACAGCTATGCGATCATATCAATGTTTTTATTCATACATGTACTCTCTAGAAGCCACCCTTTGTGATAGTAGGTGCAACTATTTTTCTCCTTGTTCTTCTTTTCCTTATCCTTGCAAGGATTTGAACCCCCATATGAATATTTGGCTCTATCTTGTTTCTTCTTTTCTAGATGCTTCAAATCCTCGGCTTTCTTATTACCCTTGGATGGATTTGAAAATCCTACAGAAAGAGCTTGGTATTTTCTAGACTTGATGGTACCCATCTGCTCGAGCTTGTCTTGTTCTTGGGTCAAATACTCCATGAACTCAGCCAGTGAAGGCATGCTCTTGTTTTGAGCTTAAATATTTCTAGAGTGAAATGTGCTTACAAACACAAAGTACTCTTTCCCTAGCCTCGAAAGTATGGACAGTATGAGTTGTTCCTTATTCTTATCTATGCCAGATTGCTTGAGATGAAGCACCAATTACTTGAAATTGGTGAAGAAATATTGGATTGTATCAAAATGAGAAGGAGTCAAATAGATGAGATCATTTTCAAGATGGTGACCCCTCATCTCATCAGTCTTTCCAAAAAAATCTTCAAGCTCAACCATACATCATTTGGAGTATTCAAGATATCTACATGAAATGGAAAGTCTCTCAAAACGCTGAGTCAAAACATTCCAAATGCTTCATCAAGTTTGTTGAAGAACTTCGATATCTCAATAGCAGAATTTGGTTCAACATATGTCCCCATGGTGACCCTAAACATGGCTTTCAACCTCAGCTAGATAACCATCTCATTCTTCCATTCGAAGTAGTTGAATGGTGTCAACAAAACATGGGCCTGCTCCATCTCTGCTTGCACTGCTGGTGAAAAATTTCTAAATGTACCTATAATGAAAACTCTCGAATCTACCTGGAGAGTCCCTCTTACAATAAATCAAACACTCTGGAATCAATTTGTAGCTTCAATTAGCTCTGATACCATGTGAGAATTGATACACAACTAGATCTAGAATCCAAAGAAACACTCACAATTCGTTATAGTTTGAAAAACATGAATAAATTAGCAGAAAATACTAAAATTGAATTCACGCATGAACTCAATTATTATAATTTGATCTACAACAGGATCTAGGAGTGCAATAGACTCTCACAATTTGAATTAATTGAAATAGGAATAAATTTACACACACGTGTGAATACAAAGTGGATATTACTGAACTGTCTAACATCTGAATGTGTTAAGAACTTGTATATATTATATTTTGATCAATTTATGAGGCTTAGGAATCCAAATATCAGTGTACATGTGACATGGCCAAATTTGTCCTCAACCCCCCCTATGTGGACCAAACAAGCTCCAAATCAGCCCAAATGGTCATGAAACCTCATGTGAATGTTGCTAAAGTGTGCTGGGGAAATAAATTACTCTTAGGAATGCACAGGTGAGAAAATAGAGGTGTGTGGGAGGCTCAATGTGACAATAAATGCTCTTTGGAGAGGAAAAATGATAAAAATACATCATTAGCATCCCTAGTCAAACCCAGATCACCCAAAAAAGGATGTATCACTCCAAGGAATAAAATGAGGGTTCCCATGTGCTGGGTTGACCAAATATAGCACTAGTGCATGTGTGAAAGGTCTAAAAATAACCAGTTTCACCTCCTATATCAAATTCCCTAAGTATAAACCATAGCAATTTAATGCTCAGAAGAAAATGAAATTGACTGAGGTATAAACCAAGGTAACAAGGATTGGATTACTATTATAACAACTACCCCCTTAACCATGAATTATTACAACTCATCAAAATATTATTGGAGGCCTTGGAAACAAAGGCTCAAGTCACCTCCTTACAAACAAAAAATTATTTGTCCATGAAAAATGAGGAAAATAGGAAAACCTCATGGGAACAAAACCTCCCCTAAAAAATAGACATGGGGATGAAAAAATATAAGTGAATGGAATCCATAACCATCCATCACTCACTCCAATAAATTATTTCAAGTAAGTGAAGGTATTCTTAGTAAAAATCTTGGTGAATATGTCAGTAGTTTCTCGGTGGATGAGAAGTACTACAAGGAAATCACCTTGTCATGCACTAAGACCGGAATGTAGTGCATATGGATCTATTTGTGATTGGTCCTCTACCTATGTACTCGATATATATATATCTTGATATAAATTTTATTGTCACACCAAATGATATTGGGTGAATCAAATGCAACATCAAGCTCCCGAAGAATACCTTGCAATCACACACATTGTATGGTCTTATTCACTACTCCCCTGTATTCGGCCTCAACTAAACAAAGAAAAGTTGCGTGTTGTTTATTACTTGACCAGTAAATTGGGCCATCAGTAAGCATAAAAACAAAACCTAAAGTGTAATTTCTATCATTGGGTTCTCCATCCCAATCCGAATCATAAAATCCTACTAGTTCTAGTGAGGAACTAGCTACATAGTGTACCCCAAAGCTCTTGGTTACCTGAACATAAGGAAGGATATTTTTGGATGTCTTCCAATGTAGCTAATGTGGCTACTGCATATACCTTGCTAAAGCATTTAAAACCTAATATAAATCAGGGTAGGTATGTGTAAGGTAAAACAAACTACCAACTAGCTTCTTGTACAGTGAGCAATCTACCAAAGAAGAATAACTAAATTCACCTAGTTTTATGCCAGAAAGAAAAGGGAACCTGGATTCCTTACAATCATCCATTTTAAAATTTGATAGTAGGTCTAAATCATACTTATGTTGGTGGAGGATGATTCCTCTTTCATATTTCTCAATTTCCAATCCTAGAAATTGTCAAAACCCCAAAAGTTCAAAAAAATTTAAAATTTTTAAGATAACATAAAATGTCTGAATACACAGTTTACTAAATCCTAGCGGTTAGTGGAAAATGAAACAGTCTAACCTTTAGTATCAATCAATTTCATATTACGTTAACTAATACAACTTTCATTTTCATAATGTATATAAGATTGACTTGCATACAGATTTCTTTAAGTTTTACTAATGAGTTTATTTTTTGGCAAGTAGCTGAAATCTATTTTTGAAAAACTGGGCTCACTTACCATTTATGCTAATGTAGATGGACTACCGGTTCTTACAGTTTTAACAGGTAACGATCGATCAAGTAGGAGTTTAATTCATAAAGTAGCAAGAAGTATATCTGTTGCATGTTTAAATGCTAGTAAATAACTGACTATTTAAAAGCAAGCTGTGATGAGGTAAAGTAACTATCTTTTATTTCATGAAAGTACTTCTATCAATCTTGATAGTAAAGATTTCCAATAGAGTACATGTTTCTATTTTGTTTCTAACTTACTAGTTATGGAAATTATCAACTTGTTGCTTGTATGTAAATATACTCACTAACAAGTTATAAACTTCAGTACTTACATTATCGATGTGCTGATGTACTAATGTAACAACATACATTACCATATTATTTTATAATTAACCAATCTGATTGTTACTTGCATCCTGTAGGAATATTACTACCTGGAAATCTCTTTGACATTATACGTTTTGTCGTTGTAATTAAATGCATCATTTCATGATGGAATACTATCTACCATCACTTTCATAAGTCTAAGTCGTAGGTAAATATATTATCAGTGTTATTCCAATAATTATAGACCTTGAGCATGGTTTATTCCATTGTAAAATTTACTATTATCATGTTGCCTCACTTATAACAAGTTGTTGTTTAATAATAACTATTATGGTAGATTTTTATACCTAGAAATTCTAATATGAAGTCTACCCTAAGTGACACTAATAAGACCAAGATTCTTATACTATGCTAAGAATAGGAAAACATAAAAAATCACAAACTATCTTTGCCAAATAATGATAGGGTCTATTATTATTATTGACAAGTTGAGTATACAAACTATTATTTGTGAGATCTTATACTAGGGTCGAGCCTTGTGATTGTTTAAATGTCATGGTTTAAATAATTTTTTCTCTTATAGTCAAACTTCATATATTATAACTACTCTAAACCATTGGTTACAAATAACAAAGTTTGACCTTCAATATAATATGTGAATATCTGATCGTCGTTTTGCAAAGTATACATATTAAATGTTATTTGGAAAAGTTCTAATGCATGGTCGACTTTGGGATTGTTTTAAAGCCAAGGTTGTTACAACCTTATCTGGTGGTCAAAATTATGTAAACATCGTTAAAAAAATACAATCGTCGAAACTATTGTATACAATGATAGAGTTCTTGTATTATCATTGATGGATAATATTTATACGCACTCCATAGTCATGTGCATAGTTTGTTATTAAATCATTGTATTAATATTTCGATGATTGGAGATGTAGATAACTATAGACCAAACCCATGCATGGTTGAAAGGATTCAAAGGCACATGGACTCTTCTTGTCCATGCATTGGTGACTTTTAAGGGATTGAAACCCTATTCTCTTGTTAGATATCTATGAGGGTTTCATTGGCCTTTGGGCTACTCTCTGTGATTGTCTCAATGGCCATTAGAGGCTTTTTCTCTGTCTTTCTTTTCCATGGCCCATATTTGTTGATGTGAGGTTTCAATAATCAGTCTTTGCTTGCAAACTGGTGAGCTTGTGAACCCTTCTACGTGAGTGGTTACTGTTTGTGTTTGGCTCTTAGCTTGTCAATAGTTTTAGCTCTGCTCTTCTCATGGCTTTTCACGGCTCTGTAAAACTTCATCTTGTTGACCTCATCTCCACTCCAGGGCCGGCGTAGGGGTTATATCCCTCTCTACTTCAAACTACTTAATATGATAATAGCTTCGTCGATGCTCGAATTCTTCTTCTTTCTTGCCAGTAAATACACTCAGTTTTTAATATGAAAAACTCCCTGTTAAAATACTTTTACAGTTAGGTTTTCAAATGGAAACTGATCTTTGTATTAACGCATAGTATTGTGTTCTTTGCAGGAACTCGTGACAACTCTAAAATTTAGTGATGAGGATAAAATTCGCGGCTTCAGTGGATTCATGGCCCCAACCGGTAAGCCCTGAGTTCAAAGAATGGGTTTCACCCTGCTTGTAAAAAGGGTTGTTGAAGTTGAAACACAGAGATTGGAAGCTTGTCCAGTTTCTTCGTTAGATATGAGGTTTTAAAAAGTTGTTTCTCAGTTTTGTTTACAAACCCTCACTACGATGTTGGGTAGTACTGGCCTCGAGCTTTGTGATGTATGTTGGATAAAATTTTAGCCTTATGGCCTGACAATGTAATACATTTGGTTTTTAAGAAGGATTTTAACTTCGAGCTCTGTCTCGTTTTTGCAATGGTTTTGTAATCTTGTAAATTATGATTCTGTGTAATTTAGGGTTTTTCCTCTTCAATTGTCAGTGAATAAAATTATTGTCTAAGATATATTTTTGTAAGTAAATATTGTTAATATAAAGACTGTAGCTCAGTCGTAATGTGAAATTTATAATTTTAAACTTACTTGTCCAGAATATACTATCTAGGGTTTAACGTAAATGAAACCCTTGTCTAAATATGTTCTTCAATTGATTATTACGTAGGATATGCTTCTTGTTACTTTGGTTTGGCTATTACAGGTGTGTGGTGGTATATTAACCTGTTAATTGTAAACTTATCTTGCTTGTTTATAAAAGATCTTTGTTTTAATAAAAGACTGTAAACAGTCTAAAGTATGCCTTGAAATCTTCCTGTAAATTTTATTTATATAATTATCAATATAAATGGATTAAAACTTAAGTAAATTAAATTATAATTAAATAATTTATAAGTTAGGGTTTCGACCCTGAGGTTCTTCCTTCACATGTTATAAGCCTGTCTAGTAATATAATGTAGTTTTGTAAATATGTAAATTCTTAGTTTTTGTATTATGTATTGTTTAAATTTACATTTGTTTTTATTTACTATTCTATAACATAGAATTTATTTAGAGTTCTCTAAGGATAGAAGTAAACTCTGTAACTATGTTTACTCTTTATAAATTAATGGTTTCTAACATAAACCTAATCTATTTTATATTAAGTAAGAGTTTAAGATTTAGTTGATATTTTAAACAGATAAACTGTGTAGATAATAGCTTGTTTATATACTTAACTAGTTCAATACCTAAGTAAATACTCTGCTCTTAGCAGTATGATCTTCAGCTTAAAAGATTCACTAGATCAATCAACAGTTATCCCCTCAAACACTTTCCAAATTTCCATTCCATTGAATTTCTCTGAAGTACATTCATTCAACCTGAATGATCACTTATCTAGAATGAGTTGCCTCAGTTCTCTTCAATGGGAATTTTTATAAAGTTTGCTTAGTTCTTTTGGGTTAGTTTTCATTAATTGAGCCACCTTCTCTGATTCCACTTTATTGGGGAATCATGAACACAAATGTACGGAGGTTTCCACCTACAACAGTTGAAAGTGGTTTGAGGATGCTGCCACATGTCAGTTTGCTCTCCACCAAATCTCCTCCACCAATTTTACCAGTAAACACTCTTTTAACAGCTCTCCTAAGCTATTGTCTCCTCATTTATTTATTTATAATAAAATATTCAGAATTTACATCAAATATCCTTGACCCCACTGGGTCATCAATTACAACTTAGCATAAAATTTAACATATGGTTCCTTAAATAATATAAAATTGTTTTTTTGCAAAATTGGGGCATTTGACATACACACCCCCTTAAATTATAACATCGTCCTCGATGTTATTTATTGTTTGTCCTCAGAATTCCCTTGGAACAGAATTAGATATGCATCCTACATATTAGTTTCCAGTTCCTAGGTGGCTTCCTTTGGACTAAGGTGCTTCCATTGCACCTTCACCTGACCAATGGTGCAGTTTCGAAGTGTGATCTCCCTCCACCCGAGGATACAGTCTGGTTCCACCAGAAAATCTCCTTCTGGTTCCACCTGTACATCATTCCAGTTAACAACATGAGTAGCATCATGAACATATTTCTTTAACACAAAAATGTGAAAAACATTATGAACTCTTAAATTTGGAGGTAATGCTAATTGATAAGCTACCTGTCCAATCCTGGACAGTATTTCAAATGGACCATGATAACGAGGTGCTCGTTTAGCAGAACTACCCAACCTCAGAGAGCTCTTTTTGGGTCTCACCTTGATGAACAGATGTTCACCTACCTGAAACTCCTTTGGAGTTCTTTTAAGGTCTGCTTGACTCTTCTATCGATCTTGCATAGTTTTTAGTTTACCTTGTACCTGCTTTACAATTTCTTCCATTTCTTTCAATAGTTCAGGACCTAATACTAATCTATCCACCAGATTACTCCAAGAGATAAGAGTGTTACACTTCCTTCCATAAAATATTTTGAAAGGACTAAATCTTGCCAACGCTTGATAATTATTATTATAAGCAAATTCTACCAGATGCAAATAATCCTCCCATTTACCTGGATGATCCTTTACATACATTCTTAGTAAATCTTCTAGTACTTGGTTTACTCTTTCAGTTTGTCCATCAGTTTGAGGATGAAATGAAGTACTAAAATTTAGTGTAGTGTTTAATCCTTTAAACAGATATTTCCAAAAGTTAATTGTAAATTTAGGGTCCCTATTTGAGATTATAACTTTTAGTATCCCATGCAATCGAAAAATTTGCTTTAGGAAGATATTAGCTATGTTTCCAGCTTTATACGTAGTTTTAACAGGTATAAAGTGGGCTGCTTTACTCAATTTGTCAACTACTACCATTATAGAATCATTTATATTCTGATTTTTAGGTATTCTAGTAACAAAATCAAGACTAATTATCTCCCATTTCCAGCTAGGAATGAGCAATGGTTGAAGTAATCCAGCTGGGTGTTGATGTTTAGTTTTCACCTGCTAACATTCAAAACACCTAGTGATATATTCTACCAGTTCAGTCTTCATTTTTGGCCAAAAATATTCTTTTCTTAACATAGTTATAGTCTTCTAATAACCTGGATGACCTGAGTATGGAGTTTTATGGATTTCATCTAAAATTAATAACTTAACTTTAGGTACATTAGGTACATACATTCTATCTTTATACAGTAAAAATCCTTTTTCATTCAAACTGTACCCTTTACTTAAACTTTCTGTTGAATTTTCTTTCGTTTTTGCTTGTAAATTTTGATAAATTTCATCCTGTTCTATCCCTACTTTAAGCTGTTCTTCTAGATATGTTGTATAAGTGATGATAACTGCAGCAAATTTAAGCCTTGCATTTCTACTTAATGCATCAGCAACTTTATTTTCCTTCCCTTTAATGTGCTAAATTTTGAAATCATACTCACTTAGAAAAGCTAGCCACCTAGCTTGTCTAGCATTCAGATTAGGTTGATCTAAAAGATATTTTAGTCCTTTATTATCGGTCATTAGAATAAATTTTCTTCCAATTAAATGATGACGCCACATCATTAAAGCATGTATAACAGTAGCTAATTCCAAATCATAAGTTGCATAATTCTTTTAATGAATTTTTAATTTCCTAGACTCATAAGCAATAACATGCCTTTCTTGAGTCAATACTTCCCCTAAACCATCATTGTAGGCATTAGTACACACTGCAAAATCTTTATTTGGATCAGCTATTCTTAAAATAGGTGCACTGATTAATAAAGTTTTTAACTTTTTAAAACTATCCTCACATTTCTGGTTGCAATCAAATTTCTTTCCCTTCTTTTGCAAGGAAGTTATCGGATTTGTGATTCTTGAAAAACCTTCAATGAACCTCCGGTAATAACCGGTAATTCCCATGAAGGATCGAACATCAGTTACATCATTAGGAACTGGACACTCTTCAATCACCTTTATCTTTTCGGGATCTACTGAAATTCCTTCCTTAGTCACCACATGACCTAAGTACTGGATTTCATCCTTAAATAAATCACATTTACTAAACTTTGCAAAGAGTTGATGATCTCGTAACTCTTGCAAAACAATTTTTAAATGTTCCTTATGTTCTTCTTTAGATTTCGAATAGATTAATATGTCATCGATAAACACAGCCAAAAACTTATCTAGATACTTATGCATAACATTGTTCATTAAACACATAAAAATAGTTAGGGTGTTAGTAAGCCTGAATGGCATGACAACAAACTCCTAATGGCCATATCGAGTCCTAAAAGTTGTTTTAAATATGTATTCATCTTTAATATTGACTTGGTGATATCCAGACCTTAAATCAATATTTGAAAACATCGTATCTCCTCGTAGTTGATCAAACAGATCATCTATGCGAGGCAATGGGTATCTATTTTTAATAGTCATCTTATTCAACTGACAGTAATCTATGCAAAGTCGCATAGTTCCATCCTTTTTCTTAACAAATATGACAGGTGACCCCCAGGGAGACACATTCGGTCGAATATACTTCCTGTCAATAAGTTCTTTTAATTAGGACTTTAGTTCATTAATTTCAAGTATGTTCATCTGATAAGGGGCCTTTGAGCTGGGTACTGCACCTAGTACCAGCTCAATGGTAAAATCTAGTTCCCTTTTTGGAGGTAGTCCCAGAATTTCTTCTGGAAATGCATCTGCATATTCTTTTAAAACTTGTATATCCTCCAATTTTAATTTATCTGTATTATTTAGATTTTCGTCATTAGTTACTATTACTGCATAAGCCTTACAACCTTTCCTAATAGCTCTCTTAAGCTGCAGAGTAGAAATCTTCCTTATAGTTGTTTTTCTAGGGATTCTCTTTGCACTTATTGATTTTCCATCATTATTTATACAAGTAAAGATTTTATCATAGCAGTTTAAGATCACCCTATGTTGCTCTAACCAATCAATACTAATTAGTGTGTCGTAAGAACCAAGAGGTAATACATTAAGCTTTACAAAAGTTTTAAATCGATCCATAACTACTGCACATTTCTTTACAAAACAAGTTACCTTCCTTTTTGCATCAGTGGCTAACTGAACCAACCAATAATTTTCAAATTTTTCAACAGGAAGCTTACATTTTTCTACCAATTTAGGTGAAATATAACTTAGACTAGCTCCTGGATCAATTAAAATAGCTATAGGGGTTTGGTTTATCTTACCTTCTACTTCCACCATGGAAGTTTGATAGTCTTCCTGTCGATTCTCCAAGGCTGCATTGATCCTGGGCATAGTCCTTGCTAAATCTCCAACAGTCATCTCCTCTTGTATTGTATGGATATTACTGACAATCTTTTTCCGATTAGGATAGAATGAGGCATAATGTGGGCCATTACACTCCCAGCACTTTATGGGTTCTTTTAGTTCAAAGTTTTTAGTGTAATTACCATGAGTATTAGCAGACTCTTTACCCTTTTGATTGTTCTGATTGCTCGATGAATTATTCTTATTCCCTTGGAAATTCTTGTTAGGAAAATTTTTGGCCTTATTATTTTTAGAATTTCGATTAGGCACAAACTCCTCCTTCTTCTTATCATAATAATTATTATTCTTTTTGGCCTTCCAATTGGCCATGCTCTCCTTTTTCTGGTTCTATTCATAACATAAATTGGCTTTCCTCATAGCTTCTTCGAGATTTTTTGGATTGTCATATTCAATCCTATCCTTTATGTGATAAGGTAAACAGCTGAGGAACCACTGTAGCTTTGGTTTTTTTATCTACAAGGTATGGAACATACCTAAGGAGACTTAAAAACTTGTTGTTCAAATCTTTCATAGTCATTGTACCTAATTTAAGCTCATAGAATTCTTTTTCTCTCTCTTCATAGTACTGTTCAGATAAGAATTTCTTTTTAAAGTACTTCTTGAAAGTACTCCAATAGCCATTCTAGCCTTTAATTGGTTATAATAGTTATAAATCTAGAAGTACTTCTTCATCCCAGATAACCAGGATTCCGCTTCCTCCCCCTTCTCAGTTTCTCCATTAAATGTTGGCGGTTTATTCTTTTTAAACTCGCTAGAAATTTTCTCATAAGATTTATATTTTCTCTTTTTAGTATAATGGTTGTCATTACTACTATCACTAGTGGAATGAAAATTACGTTGATAACCAAATACTTCTGAAGATGAGTAGTTTTCATTTTTAGTCTGTTTAATATTTTTATATTTATGTTGGTGACTTATATCTTATGAATTGGCTCTTTTATCCCTTCCCTCAGTTTGAAATCTTTCTGTTAGGATCTGATTCAGCTCCTCCTGAGCTCTCAGAATCCTTTCATCTTATTTTTTAACAGATTCCATTTTAGATTTCAATCCTTTTACTATATGTAAAAGTTTTGAGGAATTAGTGGTTATTTCTTCTTGTATAGGGTCTCTTTGTAAGTTTTCTTGTTTAGTAAAGGGAGATTCTTCTTCCGCATATTCCTCCAGTATTTCCATACCTGTTGTTAAACTCAGAAACAAATTTCTCTGTTGAATAACATTAAAAGAAAACAACATCAATAGAATGATTTAATACACTGTTTCATATAAGCAAGTTGAGCTTCATCAAGGCCTAGTGTTTGAACCTTGTGCTCTGATACCACATGTCAAAACCCCAAGATTCCAAAAAAAATTAAAATTTTGAAGATAACATAAAATGTCTGAATACGTAGTTTACTAACTACTAGCGATTAGTGGAAAATCAAATAGTCTAATGTTTAGTATCAATCAGTTTCATATTAAGTTAACTAATACAGCTTTCATTTTCATAATTTATATAAGATTGACCCGCATACGGATTTCTTTCAGTTTTACTAATGAGTTTACTTTTTGGCAAGTAGGTGAAATCTATTTTTGAAAACTTGGGCTTATTTAGCATTTATGCTAATGCAGATGGACTACTGGTTCTTATAGGTTTAACAGGTAATGATCGGTCAAGTAGGAGTTTAATTCATAAAGTAGCAAGAAGTATATCTGTTCCATGTTTAAATACTAGCAAATAACTGACTATTTAAAAGCAAGCTCTGATGAGGTAAAGTAACTGTCTTTTATTTCATGAAAGTACTTCTATCAATCTTGATAGTAAAGATTTCCAATAGAGTACACGTTTCTATTTTGTTTTTAACTTACTAGTTATGGAAATTATCAACTTGTTGCTTGTATGTAAATATGCTCACTAACAAGTTATAAACTTCAGTACTTACATTATCGCCTTGCTGCATGTACTAATGTAACAACATACATTGCCATATTATTTTATAATATACCAATATGATTGTTACTTGCATCCTGTAGGAATCTTACTACCTGGAAATCTCTTTGACATTATACGTTTGGTATTTGTAATTAAATGCATCATTTCATGATGGAATACTATCTACCATCACTTTCATAAGTCTAAGTCGTAGGTAAATATATTATCAGTGTTATTCCAATAATTATAGACCTTGAACATGGTTTATTCCATTGTAAAATTTACTATTATCATGTTGCCTCACTTATAACAAGTTGTTGTTTAATAATAACTATTATGGTATATTTTTATACCTAGAAATTCTAATCTGAAGTCTACCCTAAGTGACACTAATAAGACCAAGATTCTTATACTATGCTAAGAACAGGCAAATGTAAACAATCACAAACTATCTTTGCCAAATAATGATAGGGTCTATTATTGTTATTGACAAGTTGATTATACAAACTATTATTTGTGAGAGCTTATACCAAGGTCGAGCCTTGTGATTGTTTAAATGTCATGGTTTAAATACTTTTTGCTCTTATAGTCAAACTTCATATATTATAACTACTCTAAACCATCGGTTACAAATAACAAAGTTTGAACTTCAATATAATATGTGAATATCTGATCATCGTTTTGCAAAGTATACATATTAAATGTTATTTGGAAAAGTTCTAATGCATGGTCGACTTTGGGATTCTTTTAAAGCCAAGGTTGTTACAACCTTACCCGATGGCCAACGTTATGTAAACATCGTTAAACAAAATACAATCTTCAAAACTATTGTATACAATGATAGAGTTCTTGTATTATCATTGGTGGATAATATTTATACACACTCCATAGTCATGTGCATAGTTTGTTATTAAATCATTGTATTAATATTTCGATGATTGGAGACGTAGATAACTATAGACCAAACCCATGTGTGGTTGAAAGGATTCGGAGGCATGTGGACTCTTCTTGTCCATGCATTGGTTACTTTTAAGGGCTGGAAACCCTATTCTCTTGTCAGATATCTCTGAGGGTTTCATTGGCCTTTGGAGTACTTTGTGTGATTTTCTTGGCGGCCATTAGAGGTTGTTTCTATATCTTGCTTCTCCATGGCCCATATTCGTTGCTGTGAGGTTTCAATAGTCAGTCGTTGCTTGCAAATTGTCGAGCTTGTGAACCCTACTGCGCGAGTGGTTAATGTTTTTGTTTGGCTCTTGGCCTGTCAATAGTTTTAGCTCTACTCTTCTCGTGGCTTGTCATGGCTCTGTAAAACTTTAGCTTGTTGACCTCGTCTCCACTCCAGGGCCGATGTAGGGGTTATATCCCTCTCTGCTTCAAACTACTTAAGCTGATAACAGCTTCGTTGATGCTCAAATTTTTATTCTTGCTTGCAGGTAAATACACTCAATTTTTAATATGAAAAACTCGCTGTTAAAATATTTTTACAGTTAGGCTTTCAAATGGAGACCGAGATTTGTATTAATGCACAGTATTGTGCTCTTTGTAGAAACTCATGACAGCTCTAAACTTCAGTGACGAGGATAACGTTGGCGGCTTCAGTGGACTCATGGCCCAAACCGGTAAGCCCTGAGTTCAAAGAATGGGTTTTACCCTGCTTGTAAAAAGGGTTGTTGAAGGTGAAACACAGAGCTTGGAAGCTTGTACGGTTTCTTCATTAGATATGAGGTTTTAAAAAGTTGTTTTTCAGTTTTGTTTACAAACCCTCACTATGATGCTAGGTAGTACTAGCCTTGAGCTATGTGATGTATTTTGGTTAAGTTTTTAGCCTTACGGCCTGACAATGTAATACATTTGGTTTTTAAAAAGGATTTTAACTTCAAGCTCTATCTCGTTTTTGCAATGGTTTTGTAATCTTGTAAATTATGATTCTGTGTAATTTAGGGTTTTTCCTCTTCGACTGTCAGTGAAGAAAGTTATTGTCTAAGATATCTTTTTGTAAGTAAATATTGTTAATATAAATACTGTAGCTCATTCGTAATGTGAAATTTATAATTTTAAACTTACTTGTCCAGAATATACTAGCTAGGGTTTACCAGAAATGAAACTCTTGTCTAAATATGTTCTTTAATTTATTATTACTTAGGCCCTGCTTCTTGTTACTTTGGTTTGGCTATTACAGGTGTGTGGTGGTATATTAACCTGTTAACTGTAAAATTATCTTGCTTGTTTATAAAATATCTTTGTTTTAAGAAAAGACTGTAAACAGTATAAAGAATGCCTTGAAATCTTCCTGTAAAGTTTATTTATATAGTTATCAATGTAAATGGATTAAAACTTAAGTAAATTAAATTATAATTAAATAATTTATAAATTAGGGTTTCGACCCTGAGCTTCTTCCTTCACAAGTTATAAGCATGTCTGGTAATATAAAGTAGTTTTCTAAAGATGTAAATTATTAGTTTTTGTATTATTTATTGTTTAAATTTACATTTGTTTTTATTTACTATTCTATAACATAGAATTTATTCAGAGTTATCTAAGGATGGAAGTAAACTCTGTAACTCTATTTACTCTTTATAAATTAAGGGTTTTTAACATAACCCTAATCTAGTTTATATTAAGTAACAATTTAAGATTTAGTTTATTTTTTAAACAGATAAACTGTGTAGATAATAGCTTGTTTATATACTTAATTGTATACTATTACTGTAACTCTAATGTAGTTTAGTGTTTCTTTTCTTCCTTTTTATTTAGTTAAACTAAGTAAAAACAGTATACTCAAGTAAATCATAACACTGTGTTTCCTTCATAATATTTTAAACATTGAAAAAATTTACTCTGCTATTTATAGATACACAATCCTACCTACTATTTTCATTCTCTTATCTAATTAATGCATTCTATCTGTGCTAGATTACGACCTGGTTTCTAGGTGTTGAAAAACACAGTCTAGAAATTTATTTTTATTCTATTTCATTATTTCCTAAACGAGTTTCATTTCTATAACAATCTAATAAGAATATAAAATCTAACATTTCACAAACTCTGAACTTTTAACATTCATTTAGCAGATAAACTAAGATTATTTAACTAAAAACAGTAAACTCAAATAACATAGAACCTGTTGAGGATAGACGACAACAGCTTTAGGAGGCCGTTCCTCCCTACCAATCTATTGGACAGCGCTCAATCAACGCTTCCTCAGGACCCCCGAGCATGTTCTTGGTCTTCTTGGCTGAGAACTGGGTGGATATTGCAAACAGTAGAACCCTCTGTCAACTGACTAGTTCAATACCTCAGTAAATACTCTACTCTCAGCAGTATGATATTCAGCTTAAAAGATGCACTAGATCAATCAACAATTATCCCCTCCAACACTTTCCAAATTTTCCTTCCATTGAATTTCTCTGAAGTACATTCATTCAACCTGAATGATCACTTCTCTAGAATGAGCCGCTGCAGCTCTCTTCAATGGGAATTTTTATAAAGATTGCCTAGGTCTTTTGGGTCAGTTTTCATTAATTGAGCCACATGCTCTAATTCCACTTTCTTGGGGAATAATGACCATAAATGTAGGGAAGTTTCCACCTGCAATAGTTGGAAATGGTTTGAGGATGCTACAACATGTCAGTTTTCTCTCCACCTAGTCTCATCCACCATTTTGACCAGTAAACACTCTTTTAATAGCTCTCCTAAGCTGTTGTCTCCTCATTTATTTATTTATAATAAAATATTCATAATTTACATCAAATATCCTTGACCCCACTGGGTCATCAATTACAACTTAGCATAAAATTTAACATATGGTTCCTTAAATAATATAAAATTGTTTTTTGCAAAATTGGGGCATGTGACAGAAATTGTTTTAGCAATCCTAGATCAGTCATTGCAAACTCACTGTGTAGAGATGCCTTAATTGATCCAATTTGTTTGGTGCAGCTCCATGTTATTAAGAGTTCATCCACATACAGTACAAAAACCTGAAACACATCATCATTTTTTTGCAAGTACACATTTGGATCATACTTGCATTGAATGAAATCAATTGAGAGAAAAAAACTATCCATTTTATCATACCAAAACCTTGGGGCTTGCTTGAGCCCATAGAATGAATTATTGAACCTGCAAGCAAGGGAAGGATCCTCTTGGAAACCTTTAGGTTGTTGTATGTATATCTCTTCCTTAATTTCGCCATGGAGGAATGCACTCCGTTAACACCTGTGCTTATATTTTAAGATTTTTACAGAGGTGTTAGAACTATTTTTGGGTTAAGTAGTTGGTAAGGGATTAGGGATTAGGCGGGTGAAAGGAGGAATAAGGGCTAAAAACTTCTAAGTGTAGGAACTTGAGAGTTGCTAATGAGGTTATGAAGGTATCTTGAAGGATTATTTCTAAGTTGGAAATGCAAAGTAATTGAAAAAATTCTTTATAGATTTCAACCTTGCAAATGTGTGTAAGTATGCATAAGTGGAGAACATCAATGGTTGTTAATAATTCTTCCAAGGTAAGATGTATAGGATTGAGGAATTTTGGTAAGGGCGGCAAAAAATTAACTTGTAGGAAAAATTATCCATTGGCTAAAAATATGGGGACAAATCTACAGTCCTAAATTTTTTTGTTGTTTTAACATGCAAGGAAGAATAAATTTCTCAAACCTACGAAATAGCTTGGAGCCCACACATTCCAAAGGTGTAGATCTAGGAAGGAATAAGATCCATGGTGGAAATTAATTCTGCTATTTCAACTTCCATGGACTAAGGAACTCTTCTCAAATCATGGAAATACTTAAAGGTATGCATGTTTCGACGAAGGAGATATAATCGAAGAATAGATCTACAGCCGATAATGATTCCTCAAATCCAACATGCATAGAGAAAATGAAGTCTCCAACTCCACGTAATCAAGTAGAGGCCATAAGTTTCAACAACCCTGATTACCCTTGCTCTAAAATCTATGGAAGACATAGATTATTTCGGCCCAACTTGCACACCATGATCAACCTTTTGAAATCAACAGAATTTGGTAGGGGCCATAGGTTCAAATGGTCCAGATCTATGCCCTCTCATGATCTATGGTGGAGTTTAATTTCGCTCCTAGAACATGCACGTAGATAAAAAAATTCCTCAGATCATCGGAATTCAGTAGGGGCCATAGGTTTCGACTGCTAGGATCAACATCGATTCCATATCTATGCCAACAATGGATTCCATCGATGCAATTTGCATGACAGATAGGAATGGTTGGATTCGAAGAAATGTGGTGGGAGATATGTGATCCAACAATCACAATGAAGGTATGGTTAAGATCGATGGTGGAGGCTTATTTCACTGAGGAAATCTGCAAGCAAAATAAGAAGGACGATATAACATAGAAAAAGATAGATGGGATCAAAAGGAAGCATGATTGACGGTTCAAGATGGAGGAAGGAAAAACGAACAGATGAAATGTTGTTTCCACTAGAAATGTGTGATAGGAATAGAAGGGAGGAGTAATATAAAGGATACACACATGGGAATTTAGGTCATTTATATTTTACTGTGTGTCTGAAAGCAAGAGCAAGACTCTGCAGAAAGTGGTGAACTAGGACAAACCCCATCAACCTACTTGTGAAAGTACTAGGTAGGCCATGTTTCTCCATTACACAAAGTATATAAGATGGTTGAGGTAGAAGGATTAGCTGACCAAAACCTGGAATACTAGAAAATTGAAGAACTCTTTGAAGACAAAGATTTTGATATTTTCGACACTGTACTACTAAATGGACCCATAGAAACTATGAAGAACAAACTGAAGCTACTTAGGGACCAGGAAAATGATGTGCATGGTGTCTATAGGTATTTTTTCCACCTTTTCTCCACTGACCAAACCCTAAATTTCCTCGACTTAATCCACTAGTGCAACGCTGGTTACTATGCTTTCGAGAAGGTGATGATGGAAACCTATAGTTCTAAAATACTCTTCCTGGTCAACCCCCTCGTCATTAGGAACACATTCTCCATTAATATAAAGTTCAGTCAGAAAGCTAAAGAATACAGTAAAGAAATCGTTCTCCAATTTTTTAGAGAGGCAGTTATGGAAATGAAAGAGGCATTCTTTAAGTCCTATTTAAAACCTGATACCCATCTAAAAAATTCCCTTACCCTGTAGATGATAGTGAATTCAATGAGGAAACACAGTGTGTCACAACCCTCCTGTGTCAGTTTTTAGGGATGGATACCAACAAATACGTCATAGAGGCCATAATGCAATTTTTTATACCCTGAGCCACCTTCCCAGTCAACTCAGAGGAGCACAACCAGTCATTCTAAGTTTCCTATCTTAGGTTTGACAAGTTCCTAACTGATAATATTCACTCTCAGCTAGTGGATTTCCCTAGGACCAGAACCTTTAAATTTCAGTCCTACTTGTTGAGAATTTTTATGTATTTCACGAAAAGAACCTTTAACTTCCAAAAATGATGATCACAGAGGAAATAACCAATGATTACACCAAATTCATGAACCTTTTGATGACAACAGTGTATAGTGCCTTATTCTAGAAGCAACTACCTAGGGTGTTACCTGAGATGAAGGAAGCCTTGCAATCCTCCCATGACAAGAGGATTTGAGATTGGTTCTTGTCATAACAAGTTACAGTAATCAGGATATACATATTTTTCCACCAACCTCATAGAATTCCTCCCTTTTTGAATCTTAGGGTGTTTTCTTTAGAGTTGATCATACAAAGTATGATAGTGGAAAATGAACACTTCCTGAGTTTAAGGAAGTATTTAGAGATAAAAATTCCTTGGGCCATTTTCCCATTTATCATAAAAAACAAGGCTTCTCTCCCACTGGTAGAGAGTATTCTTAGAGATTTATGGTTCCCTACTGAGGTTGCCTTTAATTATTATCACCATCACATCATATAAAATAGAAGGCAATCTAACAAAAACAAACCTTTTGAGAACCACGAGGTGGCAAGCCTGCTTGAGGCTGCAAATTGGTCAGACTACCCCCAAAATAGGTAGGGAGATGATGGTATGGAGGAGGAATCTAATTCTCCAACTCAAGGAAACAACTCACCTCCACCTTACACTTCAATACTGGGCCCAGAAGGAGAGAAGATCACACCTTTGGCTAGTGTCTCTGAGCATTCCAAGAAGAGGGACTTCTTTGATGTCATGGAAAGAGAGGAGGAGGACACAACCAACACACCTAAGAATCATAAGTTGGAAAACATAGGGAATACAGTACATGAATATGTTGGGAAAGGAAAGAAGAAGCAAGTAAATCTCAAAGGAAATGCCTTTGAGGTTCAAGAATATGAAGTTTCCTAGACACCTGAAGGCTCAAAAAATGGATATATGTATAAGAATGAGTTGTTCAAAAAATCCAAAGAAAAAGAAGACATCACCATGAATGAATCTCTCAAGTTGTCTGCAGAGGTAAGGAAATCTTATGGACAGGAGGTATCTTTGGTTTCTGTTAGAGATAACAAGCAGAATACACTGAGTCTAGCTATAAACTCTAGGAACATAGTAGATGAGATGAGGATTAATATGGATGAAATCCCTGTACTAGATATGATCCACCACCATAAGAAGATAGGGGAAATCAACAATACCAATTTAATGAAGTCAATTCTTAGAATATATGAGCTGCAAACTAGCAAGAGTAGAGTTGAAAACAAACTAAGACAAGAGAAGGTAGAGAACAAGGACCAGCAGGATCAAATCAAGAAGCTTCCGGAAGACTTGTTGCTAGCAGAAAACCAAGATGATAAAGGGGTTGGAACACAAACGTTGTTAAAGGAGAAAGCAGACACCATTCAGCTTCTAAAGAAAAAGAAGACGATTCTAGCTACTCAGTTGATCCAAGCTTTAGAGCTATTAGAGATAGAAAAGGAGAAAGATAGTATGAATCGCAAGCTTACAAATTGCTAGGCCCAGCTACTGAATTTCATTGAGAATGAGAAACAATGGCACAAGAATATGAACCTCATGTGAAGAGTGAGAATACCCTCAACGCCAAAGCATATGATCTAGAGAAAATATTACATGAGAAGGACAAAGAACTCAAAAAGGAAGTCACTCCTCCCATCACTGAACTTGGTGAGTTCTCCATCATTCAAGACTTGGAACAAGTATGTATGAAGGATTTGGAGCTGAAAGGATTGAAGGAATAGAACAAGAACCTAGAGGGCTTGGCAATAGAGAGAGAATGTTAAAGAAAGAGCTGGGAAGAAAAGTGTGCAGAATTATAGAATGAGAATGAGAAACTGGTAAAGCAAGTAATATGGAAGCTACCAATGCAAGCAACGAAACACATCATATGGGATGCACTCATATCATAGGATACTAAATTAAGTCCATACCTGGATTATATCTTAAACAAGGAAAGGGATATGCGGGAATCTAAGAAGAGTGTAAAGGAAGTAAAGGAAAAGCTAAATAAAAATCCTGTTGAGTATGCCATAAATTCCATATATTTCCTCAATGGTTTTCCAGAGGAAGAGCTCAGATCATCCCACATAAAAAATAGGATTTATGTCATCACTTGGGAAAGGAAGGTGGTAAACAATCACCATCATGTAGATACCATTGAAGCCAAAATTGATATCATGGCACATGAGGTCAAAAATTTCATCGAAATGTTCAATCCACTGGTAAAGATGGGGTTACCATTCTTCTAGGAAGAAAAGGGTGGCATGTTGACAAAAAAAAATGTCATCTTAGGATAATTCAATGTAGGTCAGAACACTCCAAATTGGTGAACATGCATGAGTCCCTAGTAGGAAAGACCATTGCCGAAAAGCTGTAAGATGACTTCGACTTAGTGTTCACCTTCAGAACCACATGCACAAAGTTGCCATATTTTTCATATAGGGACCACATGGAGCTGTGAGTGTTGGAAAAGGAGGTGGCATATTTGGATTTACCTATAGCATATTAGTGGAGGGCAGCCGAGAAGTTCGGAAGGTCCAAATACACACTGCATGCCCAAGCATGATGAGGAACAATTCAGGGTTAAGTCAACATAAAATTATTGTGGGTTCTCCCAAACATTGTTTTAAATCAAGCGAGCTTGAGTTCATGATGTCACGTTGATATTTTAATCAAGAATGCATGCTATTCCATATTTCCTAATTTGTGTTTAAACCATGGCAAATGTGACACCTCAAAGTTGTTAGGATTTGCAATGATGATTTGGGATTCATTCCCAATTTTTTTAACTGAATTTGGCTCTATTTCAAGGTTGGTCTCAGGAGCCCATGACACTATAAATGTAACCTTTACGGAGGAGTAAGGGTTGGAACTTTCATTCAGAAGCCTTTTGTGCTTTGGTTTTTCTAGATCTGTCATTTTCTTGGAAGTATTAATGAAACATATTTTCTAAGATTCATCAAGCTATTCCATGTTCAGCCGTGTTTTACTGTATTTCACATTTCCATGTATGTGTATTGCTTTTAATACATTTCTATATTGTATGTAAGGAATTAATCCTTGTTAGATGCTCCTTATATCAGAAATTATATTCGTTATGTGTGATAATGACTAAGATGGAATTTGATTTTAGATAGATGGTATGTTTCAGTTATAAGACTCTATTGTTGTTTCTACTAAACGTGTTCCAAGAGATTCATCCATAGATAGGTGCCTCTTGTTTCATTGGGATCTCTTCATTTTAGCCTGCTATTACATTGACTTATTAAACTGAGTATAACAACCACGTTTCCTCGGATTGCACAAGAGAAACAACATTCATTATTGTTGTAAGACCCTTGAATATTTCTAGGATGTGAATCCATTTCCCAATGGTACTTCTTGTTTGTTTGTCTTACCATGTTTAAAATTACATATATCATGTTCTTATCATATATCTAGCCTTCTGATCATTTGATTAAAGCTACATGTATATGTTAATGATATTGTGACATAGAGAGATCCCTCTTTGATTGTATAGGATATAATACAGTCTAAAGATTGGTTTGAAATGGTTACCCCAGTGATCTCCTACCACAACCATAGGAAAATCATTGGGTGATAACATCTTGGCGCCATTTCCAAAGAATAATAACTATTATCTTCTTAGGAAATGACATTTTTCTAGTTCTATGACCTAGTTGAGGAGCTGGTCATAGACACATGCTGATTGTATATGGTCTGGCGACTCCACTCAAACTTTTTGGAAGGTGAATCCACTAGAAATACTAGTGGCCATAAGGAGTAACATGAGGATAAATCTTGATGCTGAGTCATTTCAATAAATTTTCAATCCAGACAGCCTGATTTAGAAAGCTAATAAGCTGTAGAGTTTAGAATTAACTTCCTCTTTACCTACTGAAAGTGTTGTTTCCATTGATGATATATCTAAGCATTGTCATGAATAATTGGAGCAAATTCTCTCTAGGACTACATCTGAATCCATTTTATCTAAAGTGATCTTGGACCCCTTCACCTTTGAATTCTCTCGTACATACTGGTCATCCAGGATCTCAGAGTCTCTGGGTGGGAATATCCAATCCTTGTATAACAAAGAGTGCCCCATACTTACCTATGAATTATCCCCGTTAAATTCCACTTCCATAAGGCAGTATGCTCCCACATATTTGTCTCCCACTACTTCCAAGTTGAATCAACATTTATCTTCTAGCCTCACAACTCCTATTATATCACATTTAGTCCCTCCTGGAAACCCCGCTGTAATCCAAATGCAAAATTTATTTTCCCCTATACTCCCTCCTACTTCTCTTCATGACCTCCCTCTGGGATACTCCCAAAGGATCAAAAAATTCAATGGGGAAAGGGGGTATTCAGATGAGGAACACTTGGGATGGTTCTCATATTGGGTAGAACTAGAGGAGGTATACCATGATGATGTCAAAGTCAGGCTGTTTTCCCAAATTATTTCTAGAGAAGCAAGAAAATGGTTCAGAAACCTCCCAAACAACTCCATTCTGAACTACCAATCCTTTGAAGACTCTTTCAAGGACAAATGGCTAGACAAGAAAAATACTAAGCAATACCTATCCCGATACCATTCCATGAGGAGGAGGGAGAGTGAATCTATTCAATAGTTTTCTGACAGCTTTATGAATACCTACAATACCATCCCTTCTCAGTTCAACCCCCCCCCCCCCCCCCCCCCCCTTCCTCCTGGTTCTTTCCAAATCCAATATGATGAAGCCTTTGATAGTGAGTTTACCCTGTTGCTGAGCGAAAGAAAATCAGCCTCCTTGGCCGATATGATGTAGCATGTCATAGAGGTAGAGGTGAGCCTGTATGTTGCTAGAAAGAAGAAGAGGGATGAGGGAGACTGGAGGAGAGAAGAAGGAGATAGAAGAAAGGACAAAGAACATGAACAAGCTTCTAGATCTAACTAACAAGAGGGTAGAATGGATATGATGATGAAGGCCATGGATAAATTAATGGAGAGACTCTTTGTGGATAACAGGCCACCCTCGAGGTAAAATCAAGAGCTACAAAATAGAAACTAGAATGCTAGAAGACCACAAATATTCCAAAAGAGACAAAGAGATCAACGTAATCCTCCTAATCCACCTGCCAAGCCCCAATTTTAGGAAAATTATGTGGAGCAATAATATGAAAATCAAGTTGAGGATGAAATTCATCAACTGGATACTGACTCATGCTCTACCTTTTTTACCAAAGAACAACATGATAATGCCTTCCAAGAGGTGGGGGATATGCTCACTAAGGAAACAGAGGAGTTTAAGAAATGATATTAGATGGTTGTCATGGATTTGGAAAGGAAGATCGACCTGAGAAGCATAGATGTAGCTGTCATGAGAAATAAAGATGCAGGAAATAAGGCCTCTACAAGTAATCCCAAAAATGACATAGTTCCTAAGGATAGCTCCAAAACTCTGACATAGCCCAAAGGGAAAGAAAGGAAATAAGATAATACAAGAAGCTCTAACCAGGGAAAAACTGTTTTCAACCTAGAGTCTAAAATTTCTAAAGATCAAAATCTCTCTCCCTCTTACTGAATTATTGAAAAACTCTAAATATCGTTCCGAAATCGCCACAATATTGAATCCCCCAGGGGAAATATCTGAAATATCAGATTCCCTGAGCCTTCAAGATGATAATCCTACCATTATGTTTGGATCCCATGTAGAGGAGCCTTCTGATGATGATGTTACCCCTTTCTATGTTAGTCTGAACGTCCATAATTCCATCCTACACAATGTTATGCTTGATTTAGGAGCCTCTCTCAATCTGACGCCCATGAGAATCATGGCTGAACTAGGATTGGAAGTGACCAGATGATAAAAGCATATTTTTTCTTTTGATTCTAAAAAATTCAATTTCCTGGGATTGATAAAATATTTTTTCATTTCCTTATCTCAGATCCCTGCCAAAACCCTTGTCATGGATTTAGTTGTGGCTTACATCCCTCCAAAGTTTGGAATTTTGTTATCAAGATTTTGGGCAGCCAAAATCAAAGGTTCTCTTCAAATTGACATGTCCTATTCCACCATACTTGTCTTTGGGGTACAGAGAAGGATTTTCAAAGAGAAAAAGTCATCATACATGGTGACCATCTATGAGAGGCCACACAAACACCCCATATATTCGTTGGACACTGAGATGGGATCTGCTGTTTTCTTCATAGAAGGAGGGAAAGACCATTTCAGTTCACAGAACGCAACCTTTATTCCCACTTAGGAAGATATGGAGGGAGTGTGGAATGTATGTTTTTATGGGGTACCATGCATAGAAGGGGAAGGAGTTGGAATGTGGGTGAAACCCCCGGGAGGGAGAGATTTAAATTACCCTCAAAAAATTTCCTTCGATTGCACAGACATAGCGGTAGAGTATGAGGCTATGATGTTAGTGGTTCAGATCTTGAAGGAGTTCCAAGTCAAGAGGGTGGTGATACATGGGGAATTTGAGTTGGTAATTATACAAATGCAAGGTGAGTATCAGGCCAGACATCCCAGGATGAGGAGCTACATAAATACTTCTAGGACCTGATAGAATGTTTTGAAGAATACAATTTTAATTTGATCCACATATTAAAAACTTGTATAGTTGATTCTCTTCCCACTTCTGCTGCTATTTTCAAGGTCCCCATACACCCTAGTCGAAAATACAAAGTCAAAGTTAGGAACAGACCCTCTATCCCAGATAATGTTAAGAGTTGGAAAGTCTTTGAAGACGAAAAACTGATTCAGAACTTCCTCACTCTCACTGGGAAGTTTGATGGTTTGAACATTGATGAAAATAATGCACTCCTGTAAGGGCCAACTCTCTCCCAGGAATCTTTGTCAAGCCAAGATGGCACCTCAAGATACATGCCGCGGGTCGAGATTGTCATCCCTGCTGAGTCTACAGAGGTTTCTGAGACTGAAGTAGTTGTTGTTCCTGAGTTGCATAGGACTGATGGGTAGAAAACATATCTAAACAATCTTTGTGGCAAGGATATCATACATCTCAAAGGTAACTCTATCCCCAGGGGTTTAGTTACTTTGGAAAATCTCTTTGACCCAAATGATGTTTCCAAGGAGCCTCAGCTTGTCTCAAGCTGTGAGGATCTGGAGGATGTTAATATTGGGATAGAATTTCATCCCAAGGTCATCAAAATATCAATATCCCTCTCACCTAAGGCCAAACATAAATACATATCAATGATGAAACAATATTCATATGTTTTTCCCTGGAGCTATAGTGATCTCAAGGCTTATGACACAAGTATAATCCAACACACTATACCAATAAAATAGGATGAGATGCCTTTTAAACCAAAGATAAGGAGAATGAAACCTAAGCTGGTTATCCTGGTGGAAAAGGAAATAAAGGAACTATTTGAAGCAAAAATCATTGTGGCCCTTAGATTCTCAAGGTGGGTGGGAAACTTGGTCCCGGTAAGGAAAAAGAATGGAGAGATAAGGATATGCATTGATTTCAGAAATTTGAACATACTTTCTTTAAAATATCATTATCCTCTCCCTAAGGTGGATCACATTTTGCAGAGGGTAGTGGGCTCTGAAAGGATTTCCACCTTGGATGGCTTCTTAGGCTACAATCATATCATGGTGCACCTAGAGGACCAAGAGAATACAACTTTCACCACACCCTGGGGCACTTTTATGTATGTAAAAATGTCATTCGAACTCATAAATGCAGGGGAAACATTCCAACGGGCCATGGACATAGATTTTGTTGATGAACAAGACAAGATATTGGTTATCTATTTATATGACATCACTGTCTTTTCAAAGTATGATGAGGAACACATTGCACACCTACTAAGAATGTTCAGAAAATGCAAGAAATTTGGTATCTCTCTGAATGCAAAGAAGTCCTTATTTTCCATGAAGGAAGGGAAGCTGGTGGGCCACATAATTTCTCAAGAAGGCATCAAAATAGACCCAAAAAGAGTTGAGCAAGTTCATAAAATTGAGCTCCCTCGAAATAAGGTTGAGGTTCAGTCCTTCCCAGGGAAGGTAAATTTTCTGAGAAGGTTCATTGTTTCCTTTGCTGAAATATTAAGGTATATAACTAACATGGTGGGAAAGGACAAAGATATTAAGTGGACACCTAAAGCAAAAAGTTCTTTTGAATATATAAATAAGAAAATTTTTGAAGCCCCTATGCTTGCAAGTCCCAATTTCTCCAAATATTTTCTCAAACTCTCATTTGCTTCAGAGCATACAGTGGCTGGGGTATTGTTCCAAAAGAGTCATGAGGGAAATGAGCTACCCATTTCCTTCTACAACAAGACATTGAGAGATGCCCCACTGAAATACAACATCCTAGATAAGCAGGATTATTCTTTGGTGCAGGCCTTGAAGGAGCTCTAAGTTTACATCCTACACTCTCACATTATTTCCCATGTCCCCACCAGAGTAGTGAGGGATATACTAACCCAACTAGATCATGAGGGTAGGAGGGGAAAATGGATAGCAGTATTATTCGAATATGTCTTGGATATCAATCCCACCAAGCTAATCAAAGGATAGGGGATAACCAAAATCATCGAGCAGTTTAACTGTGAATATCTTAGCCTACACATGATTGTTGAATTGTCCATAGAGGAGAAAAACTCCAAGGAACATCCAGATCCAAAAATAGAAAAATATCTCATGTCATTCCCATGGTATACCGACATTATCTTTGTGTTGCAACACCTGCAATCCCCAAAGGGTATAGACAAAACAAGAGATAGATTCCTAAAGCAGAAGGAAATGAGGTTTTGCATCTTAAACGAGAAATTGTATTGGAAAGAGCCAGGAGAATTCCTACTGAACTGCGTGGATGAACAAAAGGCTAAGAATCTCATAAAAGAATTTCATGTAGGGGAGTGTGGAGGTCATCATTACTAGAATACCACTATGAATAAAATCACGAGGGAAGGATTTTATTGGTGCACTATATTTTCGGATAATCATAAGAAGGTTGCTTCCTTCCATAAATGTTAGATCTTTGAAGGAAGGAGGAATCTTTTTCCATTGCCTCTGGAGCCCATACATATTGAAGCCCCCTTCCAGCAATGGGGACTAGATTTCATTGGAGACATAAACCCATCTTCCTCAGAGAAGCACAAGTGGATCCTCACTGCCACAGATTACTTCTCTGAGTGGATTGACGCCATCCCAACTAGACAAGCTACTGAGACAGAGATTATGTAATTTATGGAGGATCCCATATTGTGAAGGTTTGGGGTCCCTATAAATTTGATCACTGAGAATTTTGTTGCGTTCAAATAAAAAAAGATGGTCTAATTTTGTTTCAAATACCAGATACAGCTGGGGAATTCCATAGCATATTACCCATAAGGAAATGGGTTGGAATAATATTTAAACAAGAGTCTTATGAGGATCATCAAAAAAATGTTTGCAAGACAATAAGAAACCTTGGAACACAAAGCTGACCCATGCTTTGTGGGTTGACAAAATCAGTGTGAAGAAATGTATTGGCACCTTGCCATTTTAGTTGGTCTATGGTTCTGAGGTAATATTTTCTAGTTCCCTGAGCTTTCCAGTGATGATATTGTTGCAAAAAGAGGATGTTGAAACCCACCCAACCCAAAGAAGGATGTATTAGCTGGTTGAGCTACAGTGGAAAAGGGACCAAATTTGTGATAGAACTCTGAAATTTGAAGACAATATGAAGGAGATATTTGACAGAAGGAGAAAAATTGATGATTTATAGATGGGGGATGCAGCGTTACAATGGGATGCACCCCATGAAGAGAAGGGGAAGCATGGTAAATTCAATCACCTATGGAAGGGGCCTTACAAAATTGCTTCTTTTAGAGGAAATAATTCCTACATATTGGAAGAGATGGAAGGTGGTCTAGTATCTGGAGCTCCTTTAAATGGGAGGATCCTCAAGCACTACTTTCTGTAAAGTAAGTTCACTTCCCATGTCATTGTATATACCATTTCTTTATAACGTTTCATTTGTGGATATGTCTTTAACAGACTTAAAGCCCGAGGTGAAGGCAATAAAGTCCCCACGAGGAGCTATCATTTGGTTTTCTTTTGATGCAAATTTGAAGATTGTAGGAACTATAACAAATTTTGAGGATTTTGGGAAATTTAGGACCAACCCAATGGATCAGGCACTTGGTCTACAAGATTCTCTTTTACCACACAGGGAGGATAACATCCTCGAGTTGGAGCCACTATTATAACATGTGTTAATTTTTTAATATATTTAAAGAGTTGTTAGCACTATTTTTGGGATAAGTAGTTGGAAAGGGATTAGGCCGGTGAAAGGAGGAATAAGGGATGAATATTTCTTAGCATATGACCTTAAGGGATGTCAATGAATTTCTACATTTATTTTAAAGGATCATTTCTAAGTTGGAAACACAAAGTAATTGAAAAACATCTTTATATATTTGAACCTTGAAAATATGTGTAAGTATGCATAAGTGGAGAAGATCAATGGTTGTTGATAATTACGCCAAGGTAATATGTATAGGCTTGAGAAATTTTTGTAAGGGAGGAGACAGGTTAACTTGCTATCCAAATAAGCCATTGAATGAAAAGAAGGGGACAGATCTACGATCCTAAAAAATTATGTTTTTTTAACATGCAAGGAGGAAGAAATTGATCAAACCTACAAAATTGGTTGGAGCCCACACATTCAAGCAATGTAGATATAGGAAGGAATAAGATTGGCGGTGGAAATTAATTCCACTATTTCAAACTACACGGACTGAATTTTTTTTCCCAATTCACAGAAATAATTAAAGGTATGCATGTTTCGATGAAGGATATCTAATTACAGAATAGATCTCCAGTGGAGAACGATTCCACAATCCAACGTGCACAGAGAAAACAAAGTCTCCAACTCTACAGAATCCGATAGAGGCCATATGTTTCAACGGCCCCAATTACCCTTGGTCTCGGATCTATGATGGAGATGGATTCCTCTAGGACAACTTGCGTGCCGTGATCAACCTTTTGAAATTAGTGGAATTTAGTAGGGGCCACAAGTTCTAGTATACAATATCTGCGCCCTCTCATGATCTATAGCGGAGGTCAATTCCTCTCCTGCAACATCCATGCAGATAACCTTTTCCTTATATCAGCGGAATTCAATAGGGGCCACAGGTTTCAATGGTTAGGATCAACCCCAATTACAGGTCTACAAAAACAATGGATTCCATCAATGCAAGGTGCACAACATATAGGAATGGTCAGATTCAGAAAAATCTGGTGGGAGTTGCGTGATTCAATGAACACAATGAAGGTACAATTAATATCGATGGTGGAGGCATATTCCACTGAGGAAATATTTAAGGAAAATAAGGACGATATAATAAAGAAAAGGATAGATGGGGTCGAAAGGAAGTAGGATCATGGTTCAAGATGGTGGAAGAAAAAAAAAACAGACGAGATGTTGTTTTCACTAAAAAGGTGCAAGAGGAATAGTAGGGAGAAGTAATATCAAGGATACACACACATGAATTCAGGTCATTTTTGTTATACTATGTGTTGGAAAGAGAGAGAAACACTGTAGAAAGCGACCAATTAGGAAAAACCCCATCAATGTACTTGTCAAAGGACCAGGTACGCCATGTTTCTCCATCACACAAAATACATAAGATGTCTGAGGTAGAAGGATTAGCTGACCAAAACTTGGAATACCATAAAATATAAGAAATATTTGAAGAGAGAGATTCTGATATTTTCAACACCATACTACTGAATAGACCCATATAAACTATGAAGAAAAAACTAAATCTACTTAGGGACTGAGGAACTGATGTGCATGGTGTATACATGTGTTTTTTCCACCTTTTCTCCACTGACCAAACCTTGAATTTTTGTGTGTTTCAACAAATGATGATCACAGAGGAAATAAATAATTATTACACCAAATTCATGAACCTTTTGATGACAGGACCGTGTAGTGCCTTCTTCCAAAAGCAACTACAGTGGGTGTTACCTGAGATGAAGGAAGCCTTGCAATCCTCCCCTGATAAGAGGATTGGAGATTGGTTCTTGTCAGAACAAGGTATAATAATCAAGCTATACGGATTCATCCACTAACCTCATATACTGCCTACCTTTTTACTCTTAGGGTGTTTTCTTTAGAGCTGACTAGACAAAGGATGATAGTGGAAAATGAACACTTCCTGAGTTTTAAGAAGTCTTTAGAGATAAAATTTCCTTGGGACATTGGCCCATTTATTAAAAAAAAAGGTCTCTCTCCCACTGGTAGAGAGTCTTCTTAGATATTTGGGTTTCCTTACTGAGGATGCCATCATTTACGATCCCCATCACATCATATCAAACAAAAGGAAATACAACAAAAAAAAAAACATTTTGAGCACCACGAGGTGGCAGGACTACTTGAGGTTGCAAATTCGTCAGACTACCCCTAGAATAGGTAGGGAGATTATGGTAAGGAGGAGGAATCTACTTCTATAATTCAAGGAAACAACTCACCTCCACCTGGAACTTCAAGCCCAATCCCAGCAGCAAAGGAAATCACACCTTTGGTTAGTGTCTCTGAGCATTTCAACAAGAGGTACTTCTATGATGTCATGGACATGGAGGAGGAGGACACAACCAACACACCTAAGAAGCAGAAGTTGGATAATGCAACGATTATGGTACAGGAAGCTGGTGGGAAAGGAAAGAAGAAGTAAGTAAAGTTCAAAGGCGCTTCCTTTGACATTCAAGAATATGAATTTTCCCAGACAACTGAAGGCTCAACAAACAAATATAGGTCTAATACTGAGCTATTGGACAAATACAAAGAAAACAAAGACATCACCATGAATGAATCTTTGAAGTTGTCTGTAGAGGTAAGGGAATATTGTGGGTAGGAGATATCTCTGGTTTCTGTCAAATATCATGAGTAGAATACACTGAATCTGTCTATAGCTTCTAGGAAAAGAGTAGCTAAGATGAGTATTAATCTGGATGGCATCCCTATACCAGATAAGATCCACCTCCATAAGAAGACATGGGACATTATCTGGACTGATTTTTTGAAGTCAAATCTCAAGATATCCAACTTGCATACTAGCAAGAGTAGAGCTGAAAACCAATTGAGACAAGAGAAGGTAGAGAACAAGGCCAACCAAGCTTAGAACAAGAAGCTTCAGGTAAACTTGTTTCTAGATGGAAACCAAGGTGATAAAGGGGCTGGCACACAAAGGTTGTTAAATGAGAAAGAAGAAACGATTTAGATACTAAAGAAAAAGATAAATATTCCAACTGCTCAGTTGATCCAAGATTCATAGCTAACAGAGATAAAGAAGTAGAAAGAGAGCTTGAATGGTAAGCTTACATACTGCCAGACCCAACTACTGAAGTTTTGAGAGAAGGAAAAACAATGGAAGAAGGATATGAACCTCATAATGGAGAGTGAGAAGTCCCTTAAGGAAGAAGAAGATGATCTGGAGAAAAGGTTACAAGAGAATGAGAAAGAACTTGAAAATGCAGTCACTCCTTCCATCATTGAACCTGGTGAGTTCTCCATTGTTCAATCCCTGACATAGGTAAGTCTGAAGGAGTTGGAGCTGATAGGGTTGAAGCACTAGAACAAGAATCTGAAGGGCTTGGTAGTAGAGAAAAAACGTGAAAGAAAGAGCTGCGAGGCAAAGTGTGCAGAATTACAGAGTAAGAATGAGAAACTGGTAAAGAAGGTAACAGGGAAGCTGCCAATGTAAGGAGCTAAGAATGTCATATCGGATGCACTCATAGAAGAGAATACTAAATTAAGGCCATACCTAGATTATATATTGGAAAAGGAAAGGGCTATACAAGAATCCAATTAGAGTGTAAAGGCAGTAAAGGAAAGGATAAATAAAAACCCCGTTGATTATTCCATAAATTTCCTCAATGGATTGTTAGAGGAAGATCTCAGAGCAGCCCAAATAACATACATAATTTATGTCATCACTTGGGAAAGGAAGGTGGTAAACCATCACCATCATCTAGAAACCATTGAAGGAAAAATTGATATCATGGCACATGAGGCCAAAAAATTCATCGAAACATTCAATCCACTGGTAAACATGGGGCTACCATTCATTTGAGAAGAAAAGGGTGGCATGTTGACACCAAAAGAATATAACGACAGGATAATTCAATGTAGGCTAGACCACTCCAAATTCACGGACATGCATCAGTCCCTAGAATGAAAGACCATCGTCGACAAGATGGAAGATGACTTCAAGTTAGTGTTCACCTTTAGAGACACATGTGCGAAGCTACCATATTTTTCATATATGGACCACATGGAGCTACGAGTGTTAGCAACGTAGGTGGCCTCTTTGGATTTACGTACAGCATATCAGTGGAGGGCGGTCAATAATTTTGGAAGGTCAAAATACACACTACACACCCAAGCATGATGAGAAACAATTCAGGGGTGAGTCAACATAAAAATATTGGGGGTGCTCTGAAGCATTGTCTTCAATCAAGCGAGCCTAATTTTGAGATTTCATGTTTCTATTTTAATCAAGCATGCCCGTTATTCCATATTTACTGATTTGTGTTTAAACCATGGAAAATGTGCCACCTAAAATTTGTTAGGATTTGCAATGATGATTCAGGATTGATTCCTTATTTTTGTAACTTAATTTGGCTCTGTTTCGAGGTTGGTCTCAAGAGAACATGACACTATAAATATAACCTCTATGGAGGATTAAGGGTTGGAACTTTCATTCAGAAGCCTTTTGTGCTTGGTTTTTTGTAGCTCTGTTAGTTTCTTGGAAGTATTAATGAGAAGTATTTTCTAAGTTTTCTGAGATTCATCAAGTTGTTCCATGTTCAGTTGTGTTTTCCTGTATTTCACATTTCCATGTATGTGTATTGCTACTAATACATTTCTATATTATATCTAAGGAATTTGTCCTTGTTATATGCTCCTTATATCATAAATTGTCTCTGTTATGTCTCTACAATGATTGATTTGGAATTCATCCTTACATAGATTCTTTGTTTCGGTTATTATCCTCTATTGTTGTTTCTAGTAAAGGTGTTCCAAGATATTCATCCATAGATAGGTGCCACTTGTTGCATTTGTATTTCTTCATTTCAATATGCCATTACATCACGTTATTAAACTGAATATAACGACCACATTGCCTCAGATTACATAAGAGAATCAACATTCATTATTTCTTTAATCCCCTTGAATATTTTTCAGGATGTAACTCTGTTTCCCAATGGTACTTCTTTTGTGTCTATATTACCATCCTTAAAATTATAGATATCCTATTCTTATCAGATATCTATCCTTCTGATCATTTGCTTAAAGCTACATGTATATGTGAATGAGCTTGTGATATAGAGAGATCCCTCTCTGAATGTATAGGCTAGAATAAAGTCTATATATTGGTTTGAAATGGTTACCCCAGTGATATTCTACCAAAACCATAAGATAATAATTGGGTGATAACACACTCTTCACATCCATGTGGTGAAACTCCCAACATTTACTAGCAACAATGGCTAGAACTAGCCTGATTAAATCCATCTTTGCAATTGGTGAAAAGGTTTCGGTGTATTCCAATCTTTGGACTTGATAAAAGCATTTAGAAAATAATATAGCCTTGTACTTAATATTAGAACCATCTGCAGAAATTTTGGTTTGAAATTCCTACTTACATTGCACAAGCTTCCTCTTGGGAGGCAAGGGAACCAATTCCCATGTCTCATTCTCTTGGAGAGAATTGATCTAAGCTTGCATGGCTGATTGCTACCTTGGATCAAGACAAGATTAATGATATTAATATGGATCATATCCAATCATCATATAAAATTTCTCAGCAAGACCAATTTCCCTTGCATAAGAAGCATTGTTAAATTGGGATCTTGTTTTCCTAGGATCTAGAGGATTTCCTGCTAGATCCCCATCAACTTTTATGGTTTTCTCAGCCCATTTGGGAATTGAAGGTGAGTCATGTAAATAAATTTCATATTCATTGATGTTGTTATCTGAATTATCAGAAAAAAATAGAGTTTGAATCATCAGTTACATCATCATGGTGTTGGGGAGAAGAGCATTCCCCTAGTGCTAGCTCAAAATCTGGTAGGATCTCCTCTTTGAAATGCACACTCCTCTTAATGAAATTTTTTTCTGTGGATGTATCAGCATAACCAACCATGATACATTCTTTATGCTCTGTCTGTGATTCCTTCCTCTTTTCTGATTGAATTCGAGCCCATGCCCTTGAGCCAAAAATACTGAAATGTGAGAAATTTGGTTTGTGACCAAACCAAGTCTCATAGGGTGTTTTCCCTTTCACTGATTTGTGTAAATACCTGTTCTCAATATATGCAGCACAATTTATAGCTTCAAACCCTATATTAGGACTTAAATTCATTTCCTCAATAATGCATGTGGTCATCTCCTTGAGAGACCTATTTTTCCTCTATGCCACACCATTGTTTTTAGGTGTGTAGGGGACCGAATGTTGCATTTGGATGCCACATTCCTCACAAAAGTGATACAAATTTTTATTGACATATTATTTACCATTATTAGTCCTAAAAATTTTAATCCTATTCCCACTTTGGTTCTCCACTAGGGCCTTCCAAATATTCAATGTATGAAATACTTCAGATTTTAACTTAAGGAAGTAAACCCAATAGAACCTTCCGTAATCATCTATGAAAGTGAGGACATACATTAATCCTCCATAGGAGGGACTGGGAAGAGGACCAATGAGTTATTAATATACCAATACAAGTTTTTGTGTAGATCTCCTTTCCTTCCCCTTCTCATAGTTGCGCTCTGGATGCTTTCCCACTACACAACCAATACATGCATCATTGGAGGATTTGATTTGAGGAATCCCTTCCACCTTCTCATCCTTGTTCAGTGCTTAAAGGTATTTGTATTTCATGTGTCCAAATATCTCATGCCATAGCTTGGAAGTTTCATTGGAATGATATAGGAGCGCTTTCCCTCTAGAATTAGGAAGAAATTTTGAGAATTTATACATTCTAGCTTGGTGATCTACATACCCCAGTGCCACAACCTAGTTGGAGGATATTTCTGCTATCTCTACCAAATATGGAGTAAATATTACGCTCTTGGATTCTCTTGTATGTGTCATTTGGTATACTAACAAAAATAAATTCTTCCAAGTCTGGTACATATAGGACATCATTGAAACATCCATTTTCAAGGTCGATCCTCCCAACTCCCTTAGTTTGGATCTTAGAGTTATCTCCCATTCGAACAACTGGGCCACTATTCGAATGCATGGAAGAGAAGAGTTCTCTTATAGAGGGCATATTCTGGGATTATATTGAATCAATAATGAAGGTGGAGGTATCAGAATAACTTACTACCAAGGCATGGCATTTAACCTTATTGTCAGAACCTGAGCTACCATCTTTCTTCCTTGCGCCATCTGGGACACGGATATTGTTTTTCTCCAACAGATGTGCCATCATGTCAATGTTTTTATTCATTTAGGAGCTCTCTAGATTCCATTCCTTGTGGAAATATGTGCATTTGGTTTTCTCCTTTCCCTTATTTTCCTTATCCTTTGAAGGATTCGAACCCCCATCAGGATTCTTAGGTCTGTCTGCTTTCTTCTTCTCTCATTGTTTCAAATTATTAGCCTTTTGCTTTCCTTTGGAGGAATTCGAAACAACAGAAGCCAAGGCTTGATTCTTTCTTGCTTTGATGGTGCCCATATGAACTATCTTGTCCGACTCATGGGTCAAGGACTCCATGAAGCTGGCTAGTGTTGGCATTTGCCAATTTCGAATGGTTGGATTTCCAGAAAGGAATGTGCTAACAAAGACTAAATATTATGGCCCTGAATTTGAAAGGATTGATAGTATTAGTTCTTATTCTTTCTTCTCAATTCCACACTGCTTGATTTGAATTACTAGAGACTTAACTTTGGTGAAGTCACTCCTGAATAGTGTCAAAATGCATTGGGCTCAGGGTGATGAGCTTGTTTTCAAGATGATGTCCCCTCAATTCATCGATTTTCCCAAAGAGTGATTCGATCTTCTATAAAACATAATTTGGGGTTTTCAAGTTGTCAACATCAAATAGGAGATCTCTTGAAATGCTTAGACACGACAATCCAAATGCCTCATTAAGTCTATTGAAGTATTTTGACTTCCCTACTACAAATTTTGGCTCCACTTATGTACCCATGGTGACCATGTAGAGACCCTTATATCTCAATTGGATGAACATCTCAGCCTTACATTTCAATTAATTGAATAGAGTGAGAAATATGTGGTTCAAATTCATCTCTTCTTGAACTAGCGGTTAGATTTTGTTGAAAGTACCTTCAAAAATGTTCACTTGAATTTTATCCAGAAAATCTCTCAAAATGTATCCCAAACACTCAATATTGATATGAAACTCCAATAATCTCTAATACCATGTGATAACTTGATCTACAACAAAATATAGGAGCAAAAGAGACTCTCACAATTCAAATTAGTTGCAAAAACCAGCAAAAAAAGCTTGAAAGAGGAACAAATTTACACACGCATGTGAACAAAAAGTGGATATTACTGAACTATCTAACATCTTAATGTGTTAAGAATAGGTATATATTACATCTGGATAAATTCATGAGACTTAGGAATCCAAATCTGAGTGTGCATGTGACATGGCCAAAATTGACCTCAATCCCCACTAGGTGGAGTAAACAAGCTCCAACTCAACCCAAACAGTCACAAAACCTCATGTGAAAATTGCTTAAGTGTGATGGGGCAATAAATGACTCTCGGGAATGCATGGGTGAGAAAATAGAGGTGTGCGGGAGGCTCAATGTGACAATAAATTCTCATAGGAGATCCAAAATGACAAAAATACATCATTAGCGCCCCTAGTCAAACCCATATCACCCAAATCATGGATGCAGTGCTCCAAGGAATTAAAGGAGGGTTCCCATGTGTTGGGTTGACTAACTATAGTGCCAGTGAATGTGTGAAAGGTATAAAAATAACTAGTTTCACCTCATAGATCAAATTCCCCAAGTCTAGACCATACCAATTTAATGCTAATAAGCAAATGAAATTGACTAAGGTATAAACCAAGGTACTAAGGATTGGAATACTATTCTAAAATAAATAATGGATATTATTGGCATTATCTAACATGTAACTGTGTTTAGAATAGGTATATAGTACAATAGCGAAAATCATGAGGCATTGGAGTCCATGTGAAAGAATACAAGTGGCAGCCCAAGATTTGACCCTCAAAGCCCCATAGGTGGACCAATAAGCCTCCAACTCATCCCAAACTATCGTGAATGCATGTGTGAACGTGGGCGAGGAATGTTGGAATGTGTGTGGAGGTATGACAGGAATGGGTGAGCACATGGGTGAGTGGGAGTGGTGCAAGGAGGTAATAAATGCCCAAGGAAGGCCAAAAACCACCTAGTTCATGCACTAGCACCTCATATGAGTCAAATTACTTGAAAAGGAGGAAGGGGAGTGCATGATTGGTTGAATGCAATCAATGTGGGTTCTTGGGTGTCAGAATTATTAACCTGGAGTGCATAAACTGTGTAAAATGATCAACTAGGAGTGCATCAACTATGGCAAATGATCAATTTCTGTAAGTCTAACCATAGGAATCACTGCATGGAAGAAAATGAAAGTTTCTAAGGTCTTATACTGTAGTACTAAGGATGTATTATTCTCTAACATCACTAAATGGGACAAATCCATGCCTACCTTCAATTGTAATGTTGATACTACGACACTTTTCTTTTTCAACCACATTATCGCTCGTTTCAGTGTCCCCCTCGAGGTAGTATCAGACCATGGTTCTGATGTTGAGTATGTTTTTTGGACAAATCTCTTCGCCATTTTGAAATTCGAACACCAATATTCCTCTTCTTATTACCCTCATGGAAATCGAAAAGTTGAGGCTATGAACAAGATCCTCGAAACTATGCTTCAACGAATGGTGGACAAACATGAGTCTAACTGGAACCACTTGCTCTTTTTCACCCTCTAGGACTACCAAAAATCAACTAAAAATGCCACCAATTTTACCCCCTTTCACTTAGTCCATGGTGTGGAGTTGATTCTTCCCATTGAATGCCAAATTATGCCACTATGCCTTGCTATTGAACTTCTACCTAACACTTCACCATTAGAAAAATCCCTACTGATTCTTGAAAAAACTGATGAGTACCCTCGCACTGCTATCCAAATGCTTCAAGTGGCTAATACTTGGTCGAAGTCCCATTATGACTCCCACTTCCACCCACACAACTTTATTGAGGGGGAACTCATCCTCATTTATGTCCAATCCCATGATAAGAATCACAAAGGGAAGTTTGAATCCATGTTGTATGGCCCTTATGTTATCCATTGATGTCTCGATGGGGGGGCATATCTTCTTGTCGAATCTGACAGTCACCTCTAGAATAATTCTGGTAATGGGATGTACCTCAAGAGATTATACACCAAACTCGACAACCCTACATGCCCTTGTATCATATTTTTTCTTTATTGATTTTCATCATTTTTACCATGAGTCTCAAATTTTGTTTCCTTGTTTGTTATAGATCAATCCTACCTTGCCTTTCTATGTTTGTTTTGTTGATGGTGCAAGTAGATGGGATCCTAATCTCACCTTGGCTTGCGGGTCATTTATTCCCCGTCACATGAGTTGATCCATATCGACGGAATGTCTGTTGGTATTGCTACCAATAACCATTCTGAGTACGACAGTGTCGTCGGTCACCTGAATATCACCCTTCACTTGGGTATTCAACGTATTGATTTATTACTAGACTCCCAACTGCTTGTCTCCCAATTTAATAATTTATACTAGGTACGCGATCCCTGCCTCTTTAGAAAGTTCATGCACACTAAACACTTGGTTAGACATTTTGAATCAATTTCTTTCATGTATGTTCCCATAAGTCTCAATAGTGTAGCAGAACAAATGGCTAATGATGTTCTAGAGTGGCACATCAATCATCGCATATAGAATATAAACAACATCATGCATCATCATATAGTCATGCATACATATGTCATATACATAAGATAGGAATAATCATAAGAAGAGACTCATAAAACAAATTAAAATACAAAAATATGCATCCACATGCATTCATATAATAAATAGCATGTTCAGTACAAAAAGAGAAGCACCACAGGATTCCTCATCATATATATCATACAAAAATCCCTATGCTCAAATGCATTGGGGGAAGCATCACAAGCTTCTGGTCTAAGTCATCCTCCTCTGACTCAGTTTCCTTGTTAGTGTGCTCCTCCTCATTTGAGATCTCGTCCTCCATCGACATGTCACCCTATGTCACCGCTCTGACATACTCAACAACAACCGTGATCCTTCTCATCAGAGAGAACCACTCTAGAGGAGAACTATAGCATGCAGCGATCAGATCTTCGTCTAGGTACTACCACCCATCGTCGGTAACCCCTTCTAATAGCCTATCCACATCTAGCCATAGTGAGTCCAATGTAGCACTCTGTCGCCTCCTCTGCCCATGAGCGAGAGGATCTAAACCCTCCACCCTTCCCCTATGCTATCGGTACCCCACTGGATGGTGCTATTTCACGTTTGCACATGCACATAGTATGTCACCAATATTTACCACACACATGATCTAGATACAATAATGCTAGTAAAATATATATGACTAAAACTACAAAGATTCATGTATACGTACCATCAAGTCCCCATCTCTATCCTGGAAGTCGAGGCATCTTTAGATCTCCTCAGTAGTCCATCCCCATGTATGGATAGTCCTCGATGAGGATAGGAATCTATTGCCACTATGAAAAAATATCCCAGGTGAAGAAATGACCCACGAGTACGCCTCCCTCCCTAATCATCATCTCACACCAGCAATTCATGTGAGGATCGTGAGGCCCACATTTTCGCACCACCAGATGTGGTCGCAGTGTCAGTAGTCTCTCAAAGAATAATGAGCAATAAATGGAAGGGAAACATAAATTCCCATCCCTCAATCTAGCCTGGTTCAACCCATGCCAAATGACTATCAATTACATCTAGGCCCACCCATAATAGGTTCCCTTAATCACACTCTCGACCATCAGTAGTTGGCCACTTGAGACGTTGTGCAGACCTTTCACTCCCAGTATCCATAGCACCATCACTGCCACTTCTTGGTCTCTAAAATATCAATGTTGGATGCCAATATGTATGATGCATGCACATAAGTTGAGGCATAGAAATTCCTGGCACACAAGTCATCCATCAACACCCCCATTGGGAGCTTCAGCGAGATATTGTCGATCACACCCAATATTGGGGGTAAAGTTAGAAAGTACACATCTTAGAGGGTGATCTCTAGTCACTCACCCTCTATGACGAATCACTCTAAGTCTCTATCCTAAAATATCACCAACTTTTTCAGCAGTAGCTTTGTTAAATGCATCAGTGGGATATGGAAGAACTTTAGCATCCCACACCGAGAAAGCATATCATGCACTACTCCATCCTCCTCTACCTCATCTCTAAGTTCCATGATGTATCACAGTCACCATCTAAAAGGATATTTTCATACCCAATTACAAAAAAATTTCCATTATGTGCCAAGTCATGCAAAAACACTTGACAAGTGCAACCTGGCCCCTAGGTCGTGCCTGTTTCCTAAACAGATCTGAACTAGGTCGTGCATGTCTCGCCAATAGGTGTGACTGGGTCACACCTATCTTTTCAATAGGTGCAACCTAGGTCACACCTTTTCCCTCAAAAAATGTGACCAATCCTCACGAACCCTTCGGGATCGGTCGAGGCCCCTAGAATGAGAAAATGCAAATCCTAAACCACTAAAATTGATGGGCTTGGTGATAGCTCTTACTTGCAACTCATAGATAAGAAAATATCCCAATCAGAAGAAATCAAAAAATTTTCTTTGGGGCCCTCCACTCCACCTTAATGATGCACAGTGAAAATGACATGTGTCATGTGGCCCCCCTATTTATAGGCCTCCATTTGGTCACCTTTTTCTTCTGTACACCATAGAGTCATCGACATCAATTTTTCACGTAGTTTACACTGTTGGGTTTGGTTTTCTACCCTCTTTCTATTGATGAGACCCACGTCTCGTGCTCTCCCTATGATTTTTTGTGCATTTTCTCATAGTTACCTCGATTTGTGTGCCACCGCACAAATCAAAACTTGTATGTATCAGCATGTTCACGAGCCCTCCAATGCATCCATACTACAAACTTGGCCTTATTTTACTTCCACTAACCATCCCACAAGGGGGTCCCACCAGTGTTCCACTATTATTTTTTATCCATATCAACCATGTTCACAACATCACCACTTTTGGTACATCGAACACTTCCTATTTGCTTGACTTACCATTACAGACTTTTTGTTAAGCTCTTTTATGACTTCTAAAAGAATAAAAATATCGTTGAGCACGCTTACTTCCTTTCACGCTCAATAAAGTATTTAAAAGGGCGTCTGTGTGGCCTAATTTATATCCTTATTCATACTACATAGATTATTAAAAAAAAAAGGACCACCCTAGCACCTTCAAACTATGAATGTTTCCCTTTGTATCCTTTTACGCTTTGTCGGACATTGGAACCATAACTTATGAAAAAACTCATTTTTGGGTTGTATTTAAGCTCTTTTTCATCCCTCTCATAAAGAAAAGATAGTTGAGAAAAATTGGTTTCATTCATGCTTGTAAAAGTATTTGAATGACCATCCAATCAGTATAGGTTTAAATTTTTTTGGACAGGTTGGAATACCTACATAAAATAAGTCTCTCTTCCCCTTTCAGCTGGGAGAGCTCTCCTTTGTACACTTTTATCCTTTTTCAGACTTAAGACACTACTGTATGAAAATTATAGCACACTAGAGTCTTTTGTTTTTTCATACTCTCTAAACATGAAAAATCCATCTTGCATTTACCATCTTGGGCTCGACAAAAATCCACGAGATAGTATCATATTGAGCATACTTCCATCCCTTATTTGAGCTCCTTAGACTATGAATAAGGCCCAAACAATGCCTTTAGGAACCCCCACATATTACTTATGGTCTCACATTATGGAAACATTCCCCCATTGGGTTTCCTCTGTTTAGAGTCCTCTTTGATGAGTCCCCCTTGGATCCCCTAGATATCACTTGTCCAATCACTTCCCCAAGTATCTCCCATTGTACTCATCTCCCTAGTTTTGCAGCTATGACCTCCTCCCTATGATTCAGTATCATTTTTTGCCAGGTCAGCCATTCAATCATAATATGAATAAAGAAAGTTTGAGTCCCTCGTACTCCCCTACCCCTATTCCTCATTCAGTTTCTCAGTCGGGTGATTCCATGAAGATGGGTAACACTTTTTGGCCAAATTTGGCGATGAAAACCTGATTTTTTACTCATGTGCTAGATAGAAGCCCTCAAAACGCA